>JAJHPC010000012.1:6332370-6637150 GCA_024447665.1 Juncus inflexus | reverse complement strand
TATAACATAATATAACATAATATAACATAATATAATATAATATAATATAATATAACATAATATAAAATAATATAACATAATATAATATAATATAATATAACATAATATAATATAATATAATATAATATAATATAATATAATATAATATAATATAATATAATATAATATAATATAATATAATATAATATAATATAATATAATATAATATAATATAATATAATATAATATAATATAATATAATATAATATAATATAATATAATATAATATAATATATTATAATATAATATATTATAATATAATATAATATAATATAATACAATACAAGTATAATACAATACAGTATAATACAATGCAATATAATATAATATAATATAATATAATATAATATAATATAATATAATATAATATAATATAATATAATATAATATAATATAATATAATATAATATAATATAATATAATATAATATAATATAGTATAATATAATATAATATAATATAATATAATATAATATAATATAATATAATATAATATAATATAATATAATATAATATAATATAATATAATATAATATAATATAATATAATATAATATAATATAATATAATATAATATAATATAATATAATATAATATAATATATATAACAACCGCAAAAAAGGAAATCTACTACGTGGAAATAATTCCCCGTTCTACATTTGCGCAATAAAAAAAAATCAAATTGAAGTGTAATACATCGAAAAAAGCAAGCTCTTGTTGTTTTCTCAAAACCACGAAAAATTAAATCTAACATTGAAAAAACCCAACTTCTATTGTTATTTACAAAACTGCAAAAGTTTAGATCTTACATCGAAAAAAGACAATTTGTATTGTTATTTACAAAACCGAAAAAATGGAATCGAATTCGTCGAAAGAACTCCGTTGTTATAGATTTCAACAAAAACAAAAAAAATCCAATAGAAGTGTAATACATTGAAAAAATCCATCTCTGGTTGATTGGTTAAAACCACAAAATTTTTAACCCAATACACAGATAAAACAATATTGGTATTGTCATTTACAAAACCGCAAAAAAAGAAATCTAATACGTGAAAATAACTTCCCTGTTCTAGATTTGCGCATGTAAATCGCGGTAAAACCGTCGTTGAATTTTACACAATTTAACAAAACAATTTATATTTCCCTATTAATCTATTACGAGTATGAATGGTAATGAGTTTAGGGGTCGAACACAAGGAGAATCGCCTTGAGATATTACAATTCTTTTCAAAAGTAGGTCTTGTTTTTGTTCAGATGTTGCAGACTATTTTTAGAAGGTTATTGATATATTAGATGGAATTGAAGTAAATTCGTACACAAATCCTTTGAAAATTCTTTAATAATAGTTCCAAATATCCAAAAGTTGCAAATGATATGTCAATGGAAAACAGAGAATGAGATCTTCACAATACAAGGTGAATCAATTATCACTTTTGTTCATATTTTTTATGTAAATTTTGTTTTAGTCCACACTTTTCATAACCAGTCAACAGAGTTATTCAAAAAATCACAGAAAATCGACAATTACTTCAAAAATCACCAGAAATTAACAGAAAATAGGAAAACAAGTACTGATTATGTGGTAAAAATGTCAGATCAAAAAGATTGATATTTCAATAGTTATGGTCAAAACTCAGATAGATGATGGAATTAGGCAGAGAATGGTATATGTTGCCAAAAAGGGGTGGAAATCAAATTTTATCCAAACAACAATTCAATTAAAATTCAGATCTAGAAACTGCACTTCAAATAGATTTACTAAGACCTAAATTTTATATTTATAGGATTTTTTTACTAATTTCTAAAAATCATAGAAAAATAAACAGAATCAAAAATCAAGAACATGAAATTAAAAAGTCAACACTTTGCACAGATTTTTTTCTTACAAATTTAACATAAAACCATTGGGCACATATTATATGAAAGTTGTTCTAAAATATCTAAAGAAACACAAAATATTTTTTTTATAATTTTCGTTGATCAGATCTGAATTCAAACAATTTTTTACTGAAACTGACAGAAATAAATTGCAGAAAAAAAAATATTTTTGAATTAATAGGATAAAAGTAGGGATTTTTAAGGCAATTTGATCAAGAATTGTATCATTAATCACTAAATATTCATTTTATCAGATTTGGCACAAGTTTGTACTATTTTCAACCAGAAAAACTCAGCAAATAGATCAAAATTTCAGATCAAACACCAATCAACCAACTAGTGTTTGATCTCAACTTTTGAACTAAAAACTTCACTAAATCAAGCAAAAACCTTAACCAAGATTCAAGATGATAAAATGGACTAACATGCATGAAAAATTCAGTTCTAAATGATCTAATTAATTCAACCAAATCGATTAAATCAAGAAAATCCAGATTTAACAGCACATTATGAACAGTAACCAAATCAGTCAATTTAATTCAAATTAAAGCAAGATTTCAAAAAATTCTATCACAAAAAGCCTATCCCTAAAGGGTTCTACTCACACATGATAAGATCAACCGAAATTAGGCATGTGTTCATCATGTTCTTTTACAAATTGGATCTTGTGATCTAAAATTGAATACAAGAGATTAAATGAAAATTGGATCGAACCGAGACGTGGAAGATCAACCAGAAACTTCCTTGAGCCGATTTGAACCTCCAACTGATGCTTGATTCCAGCCGGAACCGATCAATTGCCTTTTTCACCAAAATCAGCCCGAATTGGTGAATTTCACTCAAACTCGAAAATTGAAGCTCGAAAAGCTCTGAGATTCAGTAATGGAGTTACTGAAGCTTAAAGAAGATGATTGGAGAGTAATGTGTTGAAAGAATTTGGAGAATGGAAGAATGATTCTTGATGAATGGGTTGATCGGTCGAATTTATAGAGAGGTTGGTCTGGAGAGTGGGGGACAAACCGAGCGATTCCATTGGCTCAGGCAGATCAAGTGGGGTGTACTGAAGATCTGGATGAAATTTCGTTAAATTTGGTTGAGAATTGAATCGGTTTTGAATCATCGAATTTTTATCTGTTTATTCGCGCGAACTGAGTTCAGTTCAGATGCGATTTGAATCGCATTACTGAGACTGACAGTGGGTCCCTTCAGAATAAGTTATGGTGAAATGGGTCATTATCGCGTGAAACGAGTCGCTATTTCTGTTATCAATCTCTGAGTTTTTAAACTGTCATTTTGATTTTCTGTGGCGAAACGGGTCGAAATATGCGAAACGAGTCATCTTCTTATTCACCCTTTGGCGCTGAGTTTTGAATTAATTTTCCAGATTTCATGTGACAAAACGAGCTGCAGCTCGCTTGAAACGAGTCACTTTTGTGTGAGCTGGGTACTGACTCGTTTTAACTCGTTCCACTGATCTGGTGTGGCGAACCGGTTTGAATCGCGTGAGACGAGTCATAACTGATGAAACGAGTCATCATCTTCTTCAGAATTAGCGCATAATTTCTTCTCTCGATCTCCTGTGGCTTGCGATCGTGTGCTCGTCCTAAAACAATTCTCTGACAGCCGTGTAAGTTGCGAATTTGGATTTTGGATCGATTTTTCTCTTGGATTTCGGACCTGTTTACCCGTTTCTCACAACCATCGATTAGAACTTGTGATTCTGTACATTTCGCTGTAATTCATCAACCCAGATCTCCTCTCCATCTTCTCACGAATCTACAGGGCTTTGAATGGTTGAAAACCGTTGAGTAAAACTCGAGTTTTGCTGTTTTGAGTATCATCGGTTCGCTGTTCCGCCATTGCTGACCAGAGTGCGCAAATCGATCTTTTTCTCGCATTTCACACAACGAAATCGAAAACTGTGACTCAGGCTTCGTTCTTAACTCCCTCACGATGATCCACAACCATTATAGTTCCCCAATCCGCCTCGAATCCAGAGAATTTCTCCATTAACCGACTCGGTGTCAGTTTCGCGAAAAATAACCAAAAACTGCTGAACTCGTGAATCAAACTATGGTTTTGAGTTATTTTTCCATCGAATTGAGGCTTCAGAATTCATTGTGAGCCTTTACTAAAGCTTTAAGACACAAAAAGAATCATCTTCGCTTGAAAAAAACTGAAATGGTTGATCGAATTCATCTGTTGTTCGAAACTCGACCGTTGGTTCATCAGTTCTTCAAAAGTTCATTTAGGATTTCGTCGAACAGTTGATTTAACTTCAGATTTCTCACTCGATTCTGCACCATTTGATGCGTTCTTTATACGGTAGAAAGGGCAGGAAGAAAGGAAGATAATAGAGTCGGTTTTGGCTCAAATGGTGGACTGTAGAGGTCAAGGTTGCTCGAATAAGCTTTCTCAGGTCAGAAACATGGCTGGTTTGCTTTTTGCTGGCGGATTCCGGCGATCGCCGGCATTTTCAGGGGTGGAGAATAATACCAACCGATTCGTCTTGTCGTGCTGAATCCAAGGATATGCAGTTTGATCGATTTTGAGCTTGTTTGAAAATCGGTTATTTGGGTGAATTTGTGTAGGGTTTTGGTAGACTTGGTTGGCCATCTTTGGCCCATGATTTGCAATTTGGGTTGAAATCTTCATCTTACGGCCTTTTCGCATGTAAAATAATATATAAATGTATTAAGAGGTTCCAAATCATGTTTTATGAATTATAAGCATTTTTCATACATTTAGGTGAATTAAAAATGAATTTGAGATGATAAAAACCCTAAAAATGTGTATAAAAAATACACATTACAAATTCGACCACACTTAAACCAAGCTTGCCCTCAAGCGTAAATTAAAATCAAGTTTTAGGGTTTTTAGAATCAGTTTAAAATGTTTTGAAAAGAAATTTAGTTATTGCCATGAATGTTATATACTAATATTTGATTATTATAATAATACACGAGGGTCGATGACTATCCATTAATTTTTCGAAACTAGTGGTATTAAAAGTAAGGTTTGATTTTTCAAAAGTTTTAATTACAGCATTACTTTAAAGAAAATGATTTGTAATTTCATTAAAGGGGTAAGTGAAATATTTATGAATTTTCGAAACGCTTAATGGATTTTAAATGGATATTATAGATGGAGTGAGTTGGAAAATATGGCATTCATGACAAAGGTCAAATCTTTTTGAAAATTTTCAAATCTTTTCATCATTTTCCGAAACCCTAAGTATTTTTCAAAAATTGCTCGAGAGGACTTAGTTTTAAAATCGTTTCCATTTTTCAAAACCTTTTACTTTTTCATTAATAGTTCTCTTGCTTTTCTTTAAATCACACAAACTTTTATGTACAAAAATAACGAAACAAAATGAAAGAAAAACAAGTAAAAAGTTAAAATTTTTATTATATTTATGAATTCTTTTGTTTTTGTTATTGAAAATTTTCAATTTTTATGAATTTTCACATTTTTATAAACCTTTGTTTGTCCTCAAATAAAAAGTTCAAAAATGAGAAAATTTGTGGAAATTGAAAAAATTATTGGGGTTTTATGCAAAACCTCCCCCACCACACTTAAACTTTTGCGTAGCAATTGTTTAAGTGTGAAAGAGAGTTTTGTAAAAAGAAGAAAAATAAAATAAAGAAAGGAAAAATACGACCTGACACGACGAGTTGCCTCTCGTCAAGCGCCCTTGTTTAACGTCTTGAGCTCGACGCATTATGCTTTTCATTCTTTCCTTTCCTCGCTTTGTGGCACCGCTTCTAAATTATGCTCATTGAACCACCTTGTATCATGATTCTCGTAAAAAGCCTTCAAGCGATGACCATTAACCTTGAATTTGATGTCTTCTCTAGAAATTTTAAAAACTCCAAATGGCAAAATATGGGTAATTATGTAAGGACCTGTCCATCGGCTCTTCAATTTCCCAGGATGTAATCTCAACCGAGAATTGAATAACAAAACCTTATCGCCAATTTTAAATTCCTTTTTGCGAATAATTTTGTCGTGAGCGATGGTTAGTTTTTCTTTGTAAATTCGAGAATTATCATAAGCCTCAATTCGAAGCTCTTCTAATTCTTGAATTTGCAATTTCCACAACCCCGCATCTTTTGGGTAATCTTGATTTACCTTTTTGATTGCCCAAAATGCTTTGTGATCAATTTCCACCGGTAGGTGACAACTCTTTCCATAAACGAGTTTAAAAGGAGTCATCCCTATCGGTGTTTTGTATGCGGTGCGATAGGCCCATAAAGCATCCCCAAGCCTCTGACTCCAATCCTTGCGAGAGGGATTAACCACTTTCTCAAGGATTGATTTAATTTCCCGATTGGATATTTCGGCTTGCCCATTAGTTTGGGGATGATAAGCGGTTGACATGCGGTGTTGTACAAGATAATTTTTCAAAAGGGATTCGAGATACTTATTATTGAAATGCGAACCCCTATCGCTAATGATAGCTTTAGGCACCCCAAAACGCTGAAAGATATTCTTTTTAAGGAATTCAATTACCGTTTTGGAGTTGGCATCCCTTGTTGGTATGGCCTCAACCCATTTTGAAACATAATCAACACACACAAGAATATATAAATACCCATTTGATTGAGAGAAGGGCCCCATGAAGTCTATTCCCCAAACATCGAAAAGCTCAAAAACCAATAAAGCTTTAAGAGGCATTTCATTTTTGCGGGTTAAATTGCCCGTTTTTTGGCAATTTTCACAACTCTTTACAAAGGAATGAGCATCTTTATAAAGAGTTGGCCAATATAATCCACTTTGGAGTACCTTATGACTTGTGCGTTGCCCTCCAAAGTGTCCCCCACATTCTAAAGTGTGATAAAAAGAGAGTACCGAATTTATCTCGTGGTCGGGCACGTATTTTCGCACCATTTGATCAGAACAAATCTTGTAGAGGTAGGGGTCTTCCCAAGAAGTAATAGCGTGAGTCGTTTTTTATTTTGTCCTTTTGAGCTCGAGAGAGAGTGTTTGGCAATTCGCGAGTTTCGAGGTAGTTGACGATGTCGGCGTACCAAGGTGCCATGCCATGGATAGTATAGAGTTGCTCGTCGGGAAAGAGTTCGTTGATCGGAATGATATCGCCTTCGTTTGTTGGGAGTCGGCTAAGATGATCGGCCACCAAGTTTTCGGCTCCTTTTTTATCCCGAATCTCCACGTTAAACTCTTGAAGGAGAAGGATCCATCGGAGGAGGCGCGGCTTGCATTCCTTTTTTTTCATTAAGTGCTTGAGCGCAGCATGATCTGAAAATACAACAACTTTTGTCCCGACCAAGTATGATCGGAACTTTTCCAATGCAAAAATAATTGCTAATAATTCTTTTTCAGTTGTGGTGTAATTTCTTTGGGCTTCGTCTAAGGTCCTAGAGGCATAGTAAATTACATGAGGATCCTTACCAACACGTTGGCCCAAGACGGCACCAACGCACAAGTCGCTAGCGTCACACATGATTTCGAAAGGAAGATTCCAGTCGGGAGGTTTGATGATTGGAGCCTCGCACAATTTTCTTTTTAAGATGTTGAATGCCTCCTTGCACGCGTCATTGAACTCGAATTTTACTTCTTTTTGGAGAAGGCGACACATGGGTTGCGCGATCTTGGAGAAATCTCGAATGAATCGCCTATAGAAACCCACATGGCCGAGAAAAGAGCGTACGTCTTTCACATTGCGAGGATATGGAAGCGTCTTTATTACGTCAATCTTTGCCTTGTCGACCTCCAGGCCTTTTTCTGATATTAAATGCCCTAAAACAATTCCTTGGCTCACCATAAAGTGGCACTTCTCAAAATTCAAGACAAGATTAGCTTCCACACACTTTTCCATTATTAGGCCCAAATTATGGAGACACTCGTCGAAAGAGTTGCCATAAAACAATATTGGTATTGTCATTTACACAACCGCAAAAAAAGAAATCTAATACGTGGAAATAACTTCCCTGTTCTACATTTACGCAATAAAAATAAATAATATTGAAGTGTAATACATCGAAAAAAGCAAGCACTTGTTGTTTCCTCAAACCCACAAAAAATTAAATCTAACATTGAAAAAACCCAACTTCTATTGTTATTTACAAAACCGCAAAAAATACAATCCAATATGTGAAAATATCACCGCTCCTATAGATTTCCTCAAAAACACAAAAAATCGAATTGAATTATAATACATGAAAAAAAGCAATATCCTGTTGTTTTCTCAAAACCAGAAAAATTTAAATCCATCGCATGGAAAAAAGCCAAAAGAAATAAAATCTCATACGTGAAAATAACAACGTTGTTCTAGATTTCCACAAAAACGAAAAAAGTCAATTAGAAGTGTAATACATTGAATAAATCAATATCTTGTTGTTTTCTCAAAACCCCAAAAATTTCAATCTAATACATGGAAAGAATAATATTTGTATTGTTATTAACACAACCGCAAAAAAAGACATCTAATACGTGGAAATAACTCCTTTGTAATAGATTTGCAGAAAAATAAAAAAAATTGAATTGAAGTGTAATACATGGAAAAAAGAAATCTCTTGTTGTTTTCTCAAAACCAAAAAGTTTAAATCTTACATCGAAAAAGATAATTTGTATTGTTTTTTATAAAACCAAAAAAAAATGAAATCTCATACGTGAAAATAACAACGTTGTTCTAGATTTCAACAAAAAAAAAAAAATCGAATTAGAAGTGTAATACATTGAATAAATCAATATCTTGTTGTTTTCTCAAAACCCCAAAAATTTCAATCTAATACATGGAAAGAATAATATTTGTATTGTTATTAACACAACCGCAAAAAAAGACATCTAATACGTGGAAATAACTCCTTTGTAATAGATTTGCGCAAAAAAAAAAATAAAAAAATGAATTGAAGTGTTAATACATGGAAAAAATAAATCTCTTGAAACCAACTTGTTTTTCTTTAAAACCGCAAAAAGTTTAAATCTTACATCGAAAAAAGACAATTTGTATTGTTATTTACAAAACCAAAAAAATGGAATCGAATACGTCGAAAGAACTCCGTTGTTATAGATTTCAACAAAAAAAAAAAAAAATCGAATAGAAGTGTAATACATTGAAAAAATCCATCTTTGGTTGATTGGTCAAAACCACAAAATTTTTAACCCAATACACAGATAAAACAATATTGGTATTGTCATTTACACAACCGCAAAAAAAGAAATCTAATACGTGGAAATAACTTCCCTGTTCTACATTTGCGCAATAAAAAAAAATCAAATTGAAGTGTAATACATCGAAAAAAGCAAGCTCTTGTTGTTTTCTCAAAACCACAAAAAATTAAATCTAACATTGAAAAAACCCAACTTCTATTGTTATTTACAAAACTGCAAAAGTTTTAATCTTACATCGAAAAAAGACAATTTGTATTGTTATTTACAAAACCAAAAAAATGGAATCGAATACGTCGAAAGAACTCCGTTGTTATAGATTTCAACAAAAACAAAAAAAATCCAATAGAAGTGTAATACATTGAAAAAATCCATCTTTGGTTGATTGGTCAAAACCACAAAATTTTTAACCCAATACACAGATAAAACAATATTGGTATTGTCATTTACACAACCGCAAAAAAGAAGATCTAATACGTGGAAATAACTTCCTTTGTAATAGTAATTTGCGCAAAAAAAATAAATCAAATTGAAGTGTAATACATCGAAAAAAGCAAGCACTTGTTGTTTTCTCAAAACCACAAAACTTTAAATCTTATATCGAAAAAAGACAATTTGTATTGTTATTTACAAAACCGAAAAAATGGAATCAAATACGTCGAAAGAACTCCGTTGTTATGGATTTCAACAAAAACAAAAAAAATCGAATAGAAGTGTAATACATTGAAAAAATCCATCTCTGGGTGATTGGTCAAAACCACAAAATTTTTAACCCAATACACGATAAAAAACAATATTGGTATTGTCATTTACACAACCGCAAAAAAAGAAATCTAATACGTGGAAATAACTTTCCGGTTCTAGATTTGCGCAATAAAAAAAAATCAAACTGAAGTGTAATACATCGAAAAAAGCAAGCACTTGTTGTTTTCTCAAAACCACAAAAAAATAAATCTAACATTGAAAAAACCCAACTTCTATTGTTATTTACAAAACCGCAAAAAATACAATCCAATATGTGAAAATATCACCGCTCCTACAGATTTCCACAAAAACACAAAAAATCGAATTGAATTATAATACATGAAAAAAAGCAATATCTTGTTGTTTTCTCAAAACCACAAAAATTTAAATCCACTGCATGGAAAAAAGATAATTTCTATTGTTTTTTGTAAAACCAAAAAAAATAAAATCTCATACGTGAAAATAACAACGTTGTTCTAGATTTCCACAAAAACGAAAAAAATCGATTAGAAGTGTAATACATTGAATAAATCAATATCTTGTTGTTTTCTCAAAACCCCAAAAATTTCAATCTAATACATGGAAAGAATAATATTTGTATTGTTATTAACACAACCGCAAAAAAAGACATCTAATACGTGGAAATAACTCCTTTGTAATAGATTTTGAAAAATAAAAAAAAAAAAATCGAATTGAAGTGTAATACATGGAAAAAGCAATCTCTTGTTGTTTTCTCAAAACCACAAAAGTTTAAATCTTACATCGAAAAAAGACAATTTGTATTGTTATTTACAAAACCGAAAAAATGGAATCGAATACGTCGAAATAACTCCGTTGTTATGGATTTCAACAAAAACAAAAAAAATCGAATAGAAGTGTAATACATTGAAAAAATCCATCTCTGGTTGATTGGTCAAAACCACAAAATTTTTAACCCAATACACAGATAAAACAATATTGGTATTGTCATTTACACAACCACAAAAAAAGAAATCTAATACGTGGAAATAACTTCCCTGTTCTATATTTGCGCAATAAAAAAAAATCAAATTGAAGTGTAATACATCGAAAAAAGCAAGCTCTTGTTGTTTTCTCAAAACCACAAAAAAATAAATCTAACATTGAAAAAACCCAACTTCTATTGTTATTTACAAAACCGCAAAAAATACAATCCAATATGTGAAAATATCACCGCTCCTATAGATTTCCACAAAAACACAAAAAATCGAATTGAATTATAATACATGAAAAAAAGCAATATCTTGTTGTTTTCTCAAAACCACAAAAATTTAAATCCACTGCATGGAAAAAAGATAATTTCTATTGTTTTTTGTAAAACCAAAAAAAATAAAATCTCATACGTGAAAATAACAACGTTGTTCTAGATTTCCACAAAAACGAAAAAAATCGATTAGAAGTGTAATACATTGAATAAATCAATATCTTGTTGTTTTCTCAAAACCCCAAAAATTTCAATCTAATACATGGAAAGAATAATATTTGTATTGTTATTAACACAACCGCAAAAAAAGACATCTAATACGTGGAAATAACTCCTTTGTAATATATTTGCTGAAAAATAAAAAAAATCGAATTGAAGTGTAATACATGGAAAAAAGCAATCTCTTGTTGTTTTCTCAAAACCACAAAAGTTTAAATCTTACATCGAAAAAAGACAATTTGTATTGTTATTTACAAAACCGAAAAAATGGAATCGAATACGTGGAAATAACTCCGTTGTTATGGATTTCAACAAAAACAAAAAAAATCGAATGGAAGTGTAATACATTGAAAAAATCCATCTCTGGGTGATTGGTCAAAACCACAAAATTTTTAACCCAATACACAGATAAAACAATATTGGTATTGTCATTTACACAACCGCAAAAAAAAAAATCTAATACGTGGAAATAACTTCCCGTTCTTTATTTGCGCAATAAAAAAAAAAAACAATCAAATTGAAGTGTAATACATCGAAAAAAGCAAGCTCTTGTTGTTTTCTCAAAACCACAAAAAAATAAATCTAACATTGAAAAAACCCAACTTCTATTGTTATTTACAAAACCGCAAAAAATACAATCCAATATGTGAAAATATCACCGCTCCTATAGATTTCCACAAAAACACAAAAAATCGAATTGAATTATAATACATGAAAAAAAGCAATATCTTGTTGTTTTCTCAAAACCACAAAAATTTAAATCCACTGCATGGAAAAAAGATAATTTCTATTGTTTTTTGTAAAACCAAAAAAAATAAAATCTCATACGTGAAAATAACAACGTTGTTCTAGATTTCCACAAAAACGAAAAAAATCGATTAGAAGTGTAATACATTGAATAAATCAATATCTTGTTGTTTTCTCAAAACCCCAAAAATTTCAATCTAATACATGGAATGAATAATATTTGTATTGTTATTAACACAACCGCAAAAAAAGACATCTAATACGTGGAAATAACTCCTTTGTAATAGATTTGCTAAAAAATAAAAAAAATCGAATTGAAGTGTAATACATGGAAAAAAGCAATCTCTTGTTGTTTTCTCAAAACCACAAAAGTTTAAATCTTACATCGAAAAAAGACAATTTGTATTGTTATTTACAAAACCGAAAAAATGGAATCGAATATGTGGAAATAACTCCGTTGTTATGGATTTCAACAAAAACAAAAAAAATCGAATGGAAGTGTAATACATTGAAAAAATCCATCTCTAGGTGATTGGTCAAAACCACAAAATTTTTAACCCAATACACAGATAAAACAATATTGGTATTGTCATTTACACAACCGCAAAAAAAGAAATCTAATACGTGGAAATAACTTCCCTTTTTTAATTTGCGCAATAAAAAAAAATCAAATTGAAGTGTAATACATCGAAAAAAGCAAGCTCTTGTTGTTTTCTCAAAACCACAAAAAATAAATCTAACATTGAAAAAACCCAACTTCTATTGTTATTTACAAAACCGCAAAAAAATACAATCCAATATGTGAAAATATCACCGCTCCTATAGATTTCCACAAAAACACAAAAAATCGAATTGAATTATAATACATGAAAAAAAGCAATATCTTGTTGTTTTCTCAAAACCACAAAAATTTAAATCCACTGCATGGAAAAAAGATAATTTCTATTGTTTTTTGTAAAACCAAAAAAAATAAAATCTCATACGTGAAAATAACAACGTTGTTCTAGATTTCCACAAAAAAAAAAAAAATCGATTAGAAGTGTAATACATTGAATAAATCAATATCTTGTTGTTTTCTCAAAACCCCAAAAAATTCAATCTAATACATGGAATGAAAAATATTTGTATTGTTATTAACACAACCGCAAAAAAAAACATCTAATACGTGGAAATAACTCCTTTGTAATAGATTTGCAAAAATAAAAAAAAATCGAATTGAAGTGTAATACATGGAAAAAAGAATCTCTTGTTGTTTTCTCAAAACCACAAAAGTTTAAATCTTACATCGAAAAAAGACAATTTGTATTGTTATTTACAAAACCGAAAAAATGGAATCGAATACGTCGAAATAACTCCGTTGTTATGGATTTCAACAAAAACAAAAAAAAAATCGAATTGAAGTGTAATACATTGAAAAAATCCATCTCCGGTTGATTGGTCAAAACCACAAAATTTTTAACCCAATACACAGATAAAACAATATTGGTATTGTCATTTACACAACCGCAAAAAAAGAAATCTAATACGTGGAAATAACTTCCCTGTTCTATATTTGCGCAAAAAAAAAAAATCAAATTGAAGTGTAATACATCGAAAAAAGCAAGCTCTTGTTGTTTTCTCAAAACCACAAAAAAATAAATCTAACATTGAAAAAACCCAACTTCTATTGTTATTTACAAAACCGCAAAAAATACAATCCAATATGTGAAAATATCACCGCTCCTATAGATTTCCACAAAAACACAAAAAATCGAATTGAATTATAATACATGAAAAAAAGCAATATCTTGTTGTTTTCTCAAAACCACAAAAATTTAAATCCACTGCATGGAAAAAAGATAATTTCTATTGTTTTTTGTAAAACCAACAAAAATAAAATCTCATACGTGAAAATAACAACGTTGTTCTAGATTTCCACAAAAACAAAAAAAATCGATTAGAAGTATAATACATTGAATAAATCAATAGCTTGTTGGTTTCTCAAAACCCCAAAAATTTCAATCTAATACATGGAATGAATAATATTTGTATTGTTATTAACACAACCGCAAAAAAAGACATCTAATACGTGGAAATAACTCCTTTGTAATAGATATGCTGAAAAATAAAAAAAATCGAATTGAAGTGTAATACATGGAAAAAAGCAATCTCTTGTTGTTTTCTCAAAACCACAAAAGTTTAAATCTTACATCGAAAAAAGACAATTTGTATTGTTATTTACAAAACCGAAAAAATGGAATCGAATACGTGGAAATAACTCCGTTGTTATGGATTTCAACAAAAACAAAAAAAATCGAATAGAAGTGTTATACATTGAAAAAATCCATCTCTGGTTGATTGGTCAAAACCACAAAATTTTTAACCCAATACACAGATAAAACAATATTGGTATTGTCATTTACACAACCGCAAAAAAAGAAATCTAATACGTGGAAATAACTTCCCTGTTTTTTATTTGCGCAATAAAAAAAAATCAAATTGAAGTGTAATACATCGAAAAAAGCAAGCTCTTGTTGTTTTCTCAAAACCACAAAAAAATAAATCTAACATTGAAAAAACCCAACTTCTATTGTTATTTACAAAACCGCAAAAAATATAATCCAATATGTGAAAATATCACCACTCCTATAGATTTCCACAAAAACACAAAAAATCGAATTGAATTATAATACATGAAAACAAGCAATATCTTGTTGTTTTCTCAAAACCACAAAAATTTAAATCCACTGCCTGGAAAAAAGATAATTTTTATTGTTTTTTGTAAAACCAAAAAAAATAAAATCTCATACGTGAAAATAACAACGTTGTTCTAGATTTCCGCAAAAATGAAAAAAATCGATTAGAAGTGTAATACATTGAATAAATCAATATCTTGTTGTTTTCTCAAAACCCCAAAAATTTCAATCTAATACATGGAATGAATAATATTTGTATTGTTATTAACACAACCGCAAAAAAAGACATCTAATACGTGGAAATAACTCCTTTGTAATATATTTGCAGTGAAAAATAAAAAAAATCGAATTGAAGTGTAATACATGGAAAAAAGCAATCTCTTGTTGTTTTCTCAAAACCACAAAAGTTTAAATCTTACATCGAAAAAAGACAATTTGTATTGTTATTTACAAAACCGAAAAAATGGAATCGAATATGTGGAAATAACTCCGTTGTTATGGATTTCAACAAAAACAAAAAAAATCGAATGGAAGTGTAATACATTGAAAAAATCCATCTCTGGGTGATTGGTCAAAACCACAAAATTTTTAACCCAATACACAGATAAAACAATATTGGTATTGTCATTTACACAACCGCAAAAAAAGAAATCTAATACGTGGAAATAACTTCCCTGTTCCACATTTGCGCAATAAAAAAAAATCAAATTGAAGTGTAATACATCGAAAAAAGCAAGCTCTTGTTGTTTTCTCAAAACCACAAAAAATTAAATCTAACATTGAAAAAACCCAACTTCTATTGTTATTTACAAAACTGCAAAAGTTTTAATCTTACATCGAAAAAAGACAATTTGTATTGTTATTTACAAACCCAAAAAAATGGAATCGAATACGTCGAAAGAACTCCGTTGTTATAGATTTCAACAAAAACAAAAAAAATCCAATTGAAGTGTAATACATTTAAAAAATCCATCTCTGGTTGATTGGTCAAAACCACAAAATTTTTAACCCAATACACAGATAAAACAATATTGGTATTGTCATTTACACAACCGCAAAAAAAGAAATCTAATACGTGGAAATAACTTCCCTGTTTTTTATTTGCGCAATAAAAAAAAATCAAATTGAAGTGTAATACATCGAAAAAAGCAAGCTCTTGTTGTTTTCTCAAAACCACAAAAAAATAAATCTAACATTGAAAAAACCCAACTTCTATTGTTATTTACAAAACCGCAAAAAATATAATCCAATATGTGAAAATATCACCACTCCTATAGATTTCCACAAAAACACAAAAAATCGAATTGAATTATAATACATGAAAACAAGCAATATCTTGTTGTTTTCTCAAAACCACAAAAATTTAAATCCACTGCCTGGAAAAAAGATAATTTTTATTGTTTTTTGTAAAACCAAAAAAAATAAAATCTCATACGTGAAAATAACAACGTTGTTCTAGATTTCCGCAAAAACGAAAAAAATCGATTAGAAGTGTAATACATTGAATAAATCAATATCTTGTTGTTTTCTCAAAACCCCAAAAATTTCAATCTAATACATGGAATGAATAATATTTGTATTGTTATTAACACAACCGCAAAAAAAGACATCTAATACGTGGAAATAACTCCTTTGTAATATATTTGCTGAAAAATAAAAAAAATCGAATTGAAGTGTAATACATGGAAAAAAGCAATCTCTTGTTGTTTTCTCAAAACCACAAAAGTTTAAATCTTACATCGAAAAAAGACAATTTGTATTGTTATTTACAAAACCGAAAAAATGGAATCGAATATGTGGAAATAACTCCGTTGTTATGGATTTCAACAAAAACAAAAAAAATCGAATGGAAGTGTAATACATTGAAAAAATCCATCTCTGGGTGATTGGTCAAAACCACAAAATTTTTAACCCAATACACAGATAAAACAATATTGGTATTGTCATTTACACAGCCGCAAAAAAAGAAATCTAATACGTGGAAATAACTTCCCTGTTCCACATTTGCGCAATAAAAAAAAATCAAATTGAAGTGTAATACATCGAAAAAAGCAAGCTCTTGTTGTTTTCTCAAAACCACAAAAAATTAAATCTAACATTGAAAAAACCCAACTTCTATTGTTATTTACAAAACTGCAAAAGTTTTAATCTTACATCGAAAAAAGACAATTTGTATTGTTATTTACAAACCCAAAAAAATGGAATCGAATACGTCGAAAGAACTCCGTTGTTATAGATTTCAACAAAAACAAAAAAAATCCAATTGAAGTGTAATACATTTAAAAAATCCATCTCTGGTTGATTGGTCAAAACCACAAAATTTTTAACCCAATACACAGATAAAACAATATTGGTATTGTCATTTACACAACCGCAAAAAAAGAAATCTAATACGTGGAAATAACTTCCCTGTTCTATATTTGCGCAATAAAAAAAAAATCAAATTGAAGTGTAATACATCGAAAAAAGCAAGCTCTTGTTGTTTTCTCAAAACCACAAAAAAATAAATCTAACATTGAAAAAACCCAACTTCTATTGTTATTTACAAAACCGCAAAAAATACAATCCAATATGTGAAAATATCACCGCTCCTATAGATTTCCACAAAAACACAAAAAATCGAATTGAATTATAATACATGAAAAAAAGCAATATCTTGTTGTTTTCTCAAAACCACAAAAATTTAAATCCACTTGCATGGAAAAAAGATAATTTCTATTGTTTTTTGTAAAACCAACAAAAAATAAAATCTCATACGTGAAAATAACAACGTTGTTCTAGATTTCCACAAAAAAAAAAAATCGATTAGAAGTGTAATACATTGAATAAAGCAATATCTTGTTGTTTTCTCAAAACCCCAAAAATTTCAATCTAATACATGGAATGAATAATATTTGTATTGTTATTAACACAACCACAAAAAAAGACATCTAGTACGTGGAAATAACTCCTTTGTAATATATTTGCTGAAAAATAAAAAAAATCGAATTGAAGTGTAATACATGGAAAAAAGCAATCTCTTGTTGTTTTCTCAAAACCACAAAAGTTTAAATCTTACATCGAAAAAAGACAATTTGTATTGTTATTTACAAAACCGAAAAAATGGAATCGAATACGTCGAAATAACTCCGTTGTTATGGATTTCAACAAAAACAAAAAAAATCGAATGGAAGTGTAATACATTGAAAAAATCCATCTCTGGGTGATTGGTCAAAACCACAAAATTTTTAACCCAATACACAGATAAAACAATATTGGTATTGTCATTTACACAGCCGCAAAAAAAGAAATCTAATACGTGGAAATAACTTCCCTGTTCCACATTTGCGCAATAAAAAAAAATCAAATTGAAGTGTAATACATCGAAAAAAGCAAGCTCTTGTTGTTTTCTCAAAACCACAAAAAATTAAATCTAACATTGAAAAAACCCAACTTCTATTGTTATTTACAAAACTGCAAAAGTTTTAATCTTACATCGAAAAAAGACAATTTGTATTGTTATTTACAAACCCAAAAAAATGGAATCGAATACGTCGAAAGAACTCCGTTGTTATAGATTTCAACAAAAACAAAAAAAAAATCGAATTGAAGTGTAATACATTTAAAAAATCCATCTCTGGTTGATTGGTCAAAACCACAAAATTTTTAACCCAATACACAGATAAAACAATATTGGTATTGTCATTTACACAACCGCAAAAAAAGAAATCTAATACGTGGAAATAACTTCCCTGTTCTATATTTGCGCAAAAAAAAAAAATCAAATTGAAGTGTAATACATCGAAAAAAGCAAGCTCTTGTTGTTTTCTCAAAACCACAAAAAAATAAATCTAACATTGAAAAAACCCAACTTCTATTGTTATTTACAAAACCGCAAAAAAATACAATCCAATATGTGCAAATATCACCGCTCCTATAGATTTCCACAAAAACACAAAAAATCGAATTGAATTATAATACATGAAAAAAAGCAATATCTTGTTGTTTTCTCAAAACCACAAAAATTTAAATCCACTGCATGGAAAAAAGATAATTTCTATTGTTTTTTGTAAAACCAACAAAAATAAAATCTCATACGTGAAAATAACAACGTTGTTCTAGATTTCCACAAAAACAAAAAAATCGATTAGAAGTGTAATACATTGAATAAATCAATATCTTGTTGTTTTCTCAAAACCCCAAAAAATTCAATCTAATACATGGAAAGAATAATATTTGTATTGTTATTAACACAACCGCAAAAAAAGACATCTAATACGTGGAAATAACTCCTTTGTAATAGATTTGCAGAAAAAAAAAAAAAACCGAATTGAAGTGTAATACATGGAAAAAAGCAATCTCTTGTTGTTTTCTCAAAACCACAAAAGTTTAAATCTTACATCGAAAAAAAGACAATTTGTATTGTTATTTACAAAACCGAAAAAATGGAATCGAATACGTCGAAATAACTCCGTTGTTATGGATTTCAACAAAAACAAAAAAAATCGAATAGAAGTGTAATACATTGAAAAAATCCATCTCCGGTTGATTGGTCAAAACCACAAAATTTTTAACCCAATACACAGATAAAACAATATTGGTATTGTCATTTACACAACCGCAAAAAAAAGAATCTAATACGTGGAAATAACTTCCCCGTTCTTATATTTGCGCAATAAAAAAAAAATCAAATTGAAGTGTAATACATCGAAAAAAGCAAGCTCTTGTTGTTTTCTCAAAACCACAAAAAAATAAATCTAACATTGAAAAAACCCAACTTCTATTGTTATTTACAAAACCGCAAAAAATACAATCCAATATGTGCAAATATCACCGCTCCTATAGATTTCCACAAAAACACAAAACATCGAATTGAATTATAATACATGAAAAAAAGCAATATCTTGTTGTTTTCTCAAAACCACAAAAATTTAAATCCACTGCAAGGAAAAAAGATAATTTCTATTGTTTTTTGTAAAACCAAAAAAAATAAAATCTCATTCGTGAAAATAACAACGTTGTTCTAGATTTCCACAAAAACGAAAAAAATCGATTAGAAGTATAATACATTGAATAAATCAATAGCTTGTTGTTTTCTCAAAACCCCAAAAATTTCAATCTAATACATGGAAAGAATAATATTTGTATTGTTATTAACACAACCGCAAAAAAAGACATCTAATACGTGGAAATAACTCCTTTGTAATAGATATGCTGAAAAATAAAAAAAATCGAATTGAAGTGTAATACATGGAAAAAAGCAATCTCTTGTTGTTTTCTCAAAACCACAAAAGTTTAAATCTTACATCGAAAAAAGACAATTTGTATTGTTATTTACAAAACCGAAAAAATGGAATCGAATACGTCGAAATAACTCCGTTGTTATGGATTTCAACAAAAACAAAAAAAATCGAATAGAAGTGTAATACATTGAAAAAATCCATCTCTGGTTGATTGGTCAAAACCACAAAATTTTTAACCCAATACACAGATAAAACAATATTGGTATTGTCATTTACACAACCGCAAAAAAATAAATCTAATACGTGGAAATAACTTCCCTGTTCTAGATTTGCGCAATAAAAATAAATCAAATTGAAGTGTAATACATCGAAAAAAGCAAGCACTTGTTGTTTCCTCAAACCCACAAAAAATTAAATCTAACATTGAAAAAACCCAACTTCTATTGTTATTTATAAAACCGCAAAAAAATACAATCCAATATGTGAAAATATCACCGCTCCTATAGATTTCCACAAAAACACAAAAAATCGAATTGAATTATAATACATGAAAAAAAGCAATATCTTGTTGTTTTCTCAAAACCAGAAAAATTTAAATCCACTCCATGGAAAAAAGATAATTTCTATTGTTTTCTGTAAAACCAAAAGAAATAAAATCTCATACGTGAAAATAACAACGTTGTTCTAGATTTCCACAAAAAAGAAAAAAATCAATTAGAAGTGTAATACATTGAATAAATCAATATCTTGTTGTTTTCTCAAAACTCGAAAAAAATTCAATCTAATACATGGAAAGAAAAATATTTGTATTGTTATTAACACAACCGCAAAAAAAGACATCTAATACGTGGAAATAACTCCTTTGTAATAGATTTGCAGAAAAACAAAAAAAATCGAATTGAAGTGTAATACATGGAAAAAGAATCTCTTGTTGTTTTCTCAAAACCACAAAAGTTTAAATCTTACATCGAAAAAAGACAATTTGTATTGTTATTTACAAAACCGAAAAAATGGAATCGAATACGTCGAAATAACTCCGTTGTTATGGAATTCAACAAAAAAGAAAAAAAATCGAATAGAAGTGTAATCCATTGAAAAAATCCATCTCTGGTTGATTGGTCAAAACCACAAAATTTTTAACCCAATACACAGATAAAACAATATTGGTATTGTCTTTTACACAACCGCAAAAAAAGAAATCTAATACGTGGAAATAACTTCCCTGTTCTATATTTGCGCAATAAAAAAAATCAAATTGAAGTGTAATACATCGAAAAAAGCAAGCTCTTGTTGTTTTCTCAAAACCACAAAAAAATAAATCTAACATTGAAAAAACCTAACTTCTATTGTTATTTACAAAACCGCAAAAAATACAATCCAATATGTGAAAATATCACCGCTCCTATAGATTTCCACAAAAACACAAAAAATCGAATTGAATTATAATACATGAAAAAAAGCAATATCTTGTTGTTTTCTCAAAACCACAAAAATTTAAATCCACTGCATGGAAAAAAGATAATTTCTATTGTTTTTTGTAAAACCAAAAAAAATAAAATCTCATACGTGAAAATAACAACGTTGTTCTAGATTTCCACAAAAACGAAAAAATCGATTAGAAGTATAATACATTGAATAAATCAATAGCTTGTTGGTTTCTCAAAACCCCAAAAATTTCAATCTAATACATGGAAAGAATAATATTTGTATTGTTATTAACACAACCGCAAAAAAAGACATCTAATACGTGGAAATAACTCCTTTGTAATAGATATGCTGAAAAATAAAAAAAATCGAATTGAAGTGTAATACATGGAAAAAAGCAATCTCTTGTTGTTTTCTCAAAACCACAAAAGTTTAAATCTTACATCGAAAAAAGACAATTTGTATTGTTATTTAGAAAACCGAAAAAATGGAATCGAATACGTCGAAATAACTCCGTTGTTATGGATTTCAACAAAAACAAAAAAAATCGAATGGAAGTGTAATACATTGAAAAAATCCATCTCTGGGTGATTGGTCAAAACCACAAAATTTTTAACCCAATACACAGATAAAACAATATTGGTATTGTCATTTACACAACCGCAAAAAAAGAAATCTAATACGTGGAAATAACTTCCCTGTTCCACATTTGCGCAACAAAAAAAAAATCAAATTGAAGTGTAATACATCGAAAAAAGCAAGCTCTTGTTGTTTTCTCAAAATCACAAAAAATTAAATCTAACATTGAAAAAACCCAACTTCTATTGTTATTTACAAAACTGCAAAAGTTTTAATCTTACATCGAAAAAAGACAATTTGTATTGTTATTTACAAACCCAAAAGAATGGAATCGAATACGTCGAAAGAACTCCGTTGTTATAGATTTCAACAAAAACAAAAAAAAAATCCAATAGAAGTGTAATACATTGAAAAAATCCATCTCTGGTTGATTGGTCAAAACCACAAAATTTTTAACCCAATACACAGATAAAACAATATTGGTATTGTCATTTACACGACCGCAAAAAAAGAAATCTAATACGTGGAAATAACTTCCCTGTTCTAGATTTGCGCAATAAAAATAAATCAAATTGAAGTGTAATACATCGAAAAAAGCAAGCACTTGTTGTTTCCTCAAACCCACAAAAAATTAAATCTAACATTGAAAAAACCCAACTTCTATTGTTATTTATAAAACCGCAAAAAAATACAATCCAATATGTGAAAATATCACCACTCCTATAGATTTCCACAAAAACACAAAAAATCGAATTGAATTATAATACATGAAAAAAAGCAATATCTTGTTGTTTTCTCAAAACCAGAAAAATTTAAATCCACTGCATGGAAAAAAGATAATTTCTATTGTTTTCTGTAAAACCAAAAGAAATAAAATCTCATACGTGAAAATAACAACGTTGTTCTAGATTTCCACAAAAAAGAAAAAAATCAATTAGAAGTGTAATACATTGAATAAATCAATATCTTGTTGTTTTCTCAAAACTCGAAAAAAATTTGTATTGTTCTTAACACAACCGCAAAAAAAGACATCTAATACGTGGAAATAACACCTTTGTAATAGATTTGCAGAAAAACAAAAAAAATCGAATTGAAGTGTAATACATGGAAAAAAGGAATCTCTTGTTGTTTTCTCAAAACCACAAAAGTTTAAATCTTACATCGAAAAAAGACAATTTGTATTGTTATTTACAAAACCGAATAAATGGAATCGAATACGTCGAAATAACTCCGTTGTTATGGAATTCAACAAAAACAAAAAAAATCGAATAGAAGTGTAATCCATTGAAAAAATCCATCTCTGGTTGATTGGTCAAAACCACAAAATTTTTAACCCAATACACAGATAAAACAATATTGGTATTGTCATTTACACAACCGCAAAAAAAGAAATCTAATACGTGGAAATAACTTCCCTGTTCTATATTTGCGCAATAAAAAAAAATCAAATTGAAGTGTAATACATCGAAAAAAGCAAGCTCTTGTTGTTTTCTCAAAACCACAAAAAAATAAATCTAACATTGAAAAAACCCAACTTCTATTGTTAATTACAAAACTGCAAAAAATACAATCCAATATGTGCAAATATCACCGCTCCTATAGATTTCCACAAAAACACAAAACATCGAATTGAATTATAATACATGAAAAAAAGCAATATCTTGTTGTTTTCTCAAAACCACAAAAATTTAAATCCACTGCATGGAAAAAAGATAATTTCTATTGTTTTTTGTAAAACCAAAAAAAATTAAAATCTCATTCGTGAAAATAACAACATTGTTCTAGATTTCCACAAAAACGAAAAAAATCGATTAGAAGTATAATACATTGAATAAATCAATAGCTTGTTGTTTTCTCAAAACCCCAAAAATTTCTATCTAATACATGGAAAGAATAATATTTGTATTGTTATTAACACAACCGCAAAAAAAGACATCTAATACGTGGAAATAACTCCTTTGTAATAGATATGCTGAAAAAGAAAAAAAATCGAATTGAAGTGTAATACATGGAAAAAAGCAATCTCTTGTTGTTTTCTCAAAACCACAAAAGTTTAAATCTTACATCGAAAAAAGACAATTTGTATTGTTATTTACAAAACCGAAAAAATGGAATCGAATACGTCGAAATAACTCCGTTGTTATGGATTTCAACAAAAACAAAAAAATCGAATAGAAGTGTAATACATTGAAAAAATCCATCTCTGGTTGATTGGTCAAAACCACAAAATTTTTAACCCAATACACAGATAAAACAATATTGGTATTGTCATTTACACAACCGCAAAAAAATAAATCTAATACGTGGACATAACTTCCCTGTTCTAGATTTGCGCAATAAAAATAAATCAAATTGAAGTGTAATACATCGAAAAAAGCAAGCACTTGTTGTTTCCTCAAACCCACAAAAAATTAAATCTAACATTGAAAAAACCCAACTTCTATTGTTATTTATAAAACCGCAAAAAAATACAATCCAATATGTGAAAATATCACCGCTCCTATAGATTTCCACAAAAACACAAAAAATCGAATTGAATTATAATACATGAAAAAAAGCAATATCTTGTTGTTTTCTCAAAACCAGAAAAATTTAAATCCACTGCATGGAAAAAAGATAATTAATATTGTTTTCTGTAAAACCAAAAGAAATAAAATCTCATACGTGAAAATAACAACGTTGTTCTAGATTTCCACAAAAAAGAAAAAAATCAATTAGAAGTGTAATACATTGAATAAATCAATATCTTGTTGTTTTCTCAAAACTCGAAAAAAATTCAATCTAATACATGGAAAGAAAAATATTTGTATTGTTATTAACACAACCGCAAAAAAAGACATCTAATACGTGGAAATAACTCCTTTGTAATAGATTTGCAGAAAAACAAAAAAAATCGAATTGAAGTGTAATACATGGAAAAAAGGAATCTCTTGTTGTTTTCTCAAAACCACAAAAGTTTAAATCTTACATCGAAAAAAGACAATTTGTATTGTTATTTACAAAACCGAATAAATGGAATCGAATACGTCGAAATAACTCCGTTGTTATGGAATTCAACAAAAACAAAAAAAATCGAATAGAAGTGTAATCCATTGAAAAAATCCATCTCTGGTTGATTGTTCAAAACCACAAAATTTTTAACCCAATACACAGATAAAACAATATTGGTATTGTCATTTACACAACCGCAAAAAAAGAAATCTAATATGTGGAAATAACTTCCCTGTTCTATATTTGCGCAATAAAAAAAAATCAAATTGAAGTGTAATACATCGAAAAAAGCAAGCTCTTGTTGTTTTCTCAAAACCACAAAAAAATAAATCTAACATTGAAAAAACCCAACTTCTATTGTTATTTACAAAACCGCAAAAAATACAATCCAATATGTGAAAATATCACCGCTCCTATAGATTTCCACAAAAACACAAAAAATCGAATTGAATTATAATACATGAAAAAAAGCAATATCTTGTTGTTTTCTCAAAACCACAAAAATTTAAATCCACTGCATGGAAAAAAGATAATTTCTATTGTTTTTTGTAAAACCAAAAACAATAAAATCTCATTCGTGAAAATAACAACATTGTTCTAGATTTCCACAAAAACGAAAAAAATCGATTAGAAGTATAATACATTGAATAAATCAATAGCTTGTTGTTTTCTCAAAACCCCAAAAATTTCAATCTAATACATGGAAGGAATAATATTTGTATTGTTATTAACACAACCGCAAAAAAAGACATCTGATACGTGGAAATAACTCCTTTGTAATAGATATGCTGAAAAATAAAAAAAATCGAATTGAAGTGTAATACATGGAAAAAAGCAATCTCTTGTTGTTTTCTCAAAACCACAAAAGTTTAAATCTTACATCGAAAAAAGACAATTTGTATTGTTATTTACAAAACCGAATAAATGGAATCGAATACGTCGAAATAACTCCGTTGTTATGGAATTCAACAAAAACAAAAAAAAATCGAATAGAAGTGTAATCCATTGAAAAAATCCATCTCTGGTTGATTGGTCAAAACCACAAAATTTTTAACCCAATACACAGATAAAACAATATTGGTATTGTCATTTACACAACCGCAAAAAAAGAAATCTAATACGTGGAAATAACTTCCCTGTTCTTTATTTGCGCAATAAAAAAAAATCAAATTGAAGTGTAATACATCGAAAAAAGCAAGCTCTTGTTGTTTTCTCAAAACCACAAAAAAATAAATCTAACATTGAAAAAACCCAACTTCTATTGTTATTTACAAAACCGCAAAAAATACAATCCAATATGTGAAAATATCACCGCTCCTATAGATTTCCACAAAAACACAAAAAATCGAGTTGAATTATAATACATGAAAAAAAGCAATATCTTGTTGTTTTCTCAAAACCACAAAAATTTAAATCCACTGCATGGAAAAAAGATAATTTCTATTGTTTTTTGTAAAACCAAAAACAATAAAATCTCATTCGTGAAAATAACAACATTGTTCTAGATTTCCACAAAAACGAAAAAAATCGATTAGAAGTATAATACATTGAATAAATCAATAGCTTGTTGGTTTCTCAAAACCCCAAAAATTTCAATCTAATACATGGAAAGAATAATATTTGTATTGTTATTAACACAACCGCAAAAAAAGACATCTGATACGTGGAAATAACTCCTTTGTAATAGATATGCTGAAAAATAAAAAAAATCGAATTGAAGTGTAATACATGGAAAAAAGCAATCTCTTGTTGTTTTCTCAAAACCACAAAAGTTTAAATCTTACATCGAAAAAAGACAATTTGTATTGTTATTTACAAAACCGAATAAATGGAATCGAATACGTCGAAATAACTCCGTTGTTATGGAATTCAACAAAAACAAAAAAAAATCGAATAGAAGTGTAATCCATTGAAAAAATCCATCTCTGGTTGATTGGTCAAAACCACAAAATTTTTAACCCAATACACAGATAAAACAATATTGGTATTGTCATTTACACAACCGCAAAAAAAAGAAATCTAATACGTGGAAATAACTTCCCTGTTCTTTATTTGCGCAATAAAAAAAAATCAAATTGAAGTGTAATACATCGAAAAAAGCAAGCTCTTGTTGTTTTCTCAAAACCGCAAAAAAATAAATCTAACATTAAAAAAACCCAACTTCTATTGTTATTTACAAAACTGCAAAAAATACAATCCAATATGTGAAAATATCACCGCTCCTATAGATTTCCACAAAAACACAAAAAATCGAGTTGAATTATAATACATGAAAAAAAGCAATATCTTGTTGTTTTCTCAAAACCACAAAAATTTAAATCCACTGCATGGAAAAAAGATAATATCTATTGTTTTTTGTAAAACCAAAAAAAATAAAATCTCATACGTGAAAATAACAACGTTGTTCTAGATTTCCACAAAAACGAAAAAAATGGATTAGAAGTGTAATACGTTGAATAAATCAATCTCCTGTTGTTTTCTCAAAACCCCAAAAATTTCCATCTAATACATGGAAAGAATAATATTTGTATTGTTATTTACACAACCGCAAAAAAAGACATCTAATACGTGGAAATAATTCCTTTGTAATAGATTTGCACAAAAACAATACGTGGAAATTGAATTCTATTTTTGCTGAAATAACTCAATTCGAGCTGAAACTTCTCAAGTCCATAACTCACTTCATAGACCTCCGTTTCACGTAAAACCAATTCCATTCCCTTCTTCTCTCTTTCCTCTTTCCATGGATACCAAGAACACCAAAAATGGTGAAGAAATGAGAGAGATATTTGAGTTTGAAATGATGCCACTAAACCGTTCGACGAAATTCCAGATTTCAAAATAACCGCCAAATACTAAAATTCGAGATTCTCCCTCAGTTTTCAACGGAATACGACGAAATTCGGTCCAGTTCTTCAGTACAGTTCCCTGATACTCCTAAGACAATCACAAGTCCCAAAATATCCCTCAACTCTCTATATAAAGAACCGTATTTCAATCCATCAAAACACGCTCTTTCATCCATTCACTAAAAAGACTCATTCTCCCACTCTCCTTAACTTATACACCACTCTCCATTCAATCTCCATTAATGAGTTTCAAGCTTTCTTGAGCTCTAATTTTCGCTTTTGAGTGAAATCATGCAATTTGGGCTGATTTGGGGAAAATTTGAATCGGTCGATTCTAGGTTGAATCGAGGTGCAATTGGAGCTTCAAATCAACTCAAGAAAGGTCCTAGCTTGGATTTCTCATTGTGGTTTGATTAAATCCTCCTTAAATTCTTTCTTTTTCTCCTAATTTTTCAAATTTGAATTTTTGGTGTAAAATGATGAATGTGACATCGAATCGTGTTTGTTTAATCATGATTGAGTAGATCTGTGTAGGGATAGATATTTGTGAAGGAATCACTTGAAATATTGCTTTATTTTGAATCAATTTGACCGATTTGTGTAAATGTTCATATATAACTATTAAAAATGAAAATCATTGATTTGATTGATTTGGCTGAATTTATTAGATCAATTAGACCTATAATTGTGTGTGTATTATGACCAATTAGTCATTCAAGGTCTTGGCTGAGAATTTTGATTGATTAATTGAAGTTTTGGATTGAATTTTATGATTTAAACATGAGTTGGCTGATTTTTGTTTAGATCCAATTTTCGGTCCATTAATTGAGTTTTTCTAGCTTGAATTTACTTAAACTTGTTATACAAATCTTGAAGATTGAATATTCAGTGATTAAGGATGGTATTCTTGATCAAATACTCTTAAAAATCCCTACTTTTAAACCAAAAATCAAACCCTAATCGGTTTGCTCTACTATTTCATCTCTGTTTTTTCAGTCGTTATTCCTTAATTTCGTATCCAATTAAAATATTATAACTAAATAAATATTTTTAAAATTTAGATCTCATTTATTAGATAATTTTCAAATCAAAGTTTGCCCAATTCTGATTTATAATTTGTGAGATTAATTTTCAAATTTTGTAATTTTTCTGTTCTTGATCTTTCCGTCCGTTCTTTACGATTCTTTTCTTCTGAATTTTTAAAAATATAAAAAAAATACTAAAAATACTAAAACAGTTCTACTTGAAGAAATTTGAAGTGTGAATTCCAAATGTGAATTTTAAAATCTTAGTTGTCAAAACAGATCAGGAGATATTACAACTTTTGTGAGTACTGGTCTGTCAGAACCAATTTCTGATCCAGATCTGAATTTTCATTATAAATATCAAACTACAAAACATCATTATATGAAATTTTAACAGATAATGCAAAACGTTATAATTGAATTTCTATATGAATTTTGGGATTTTTAAAGTTTTGGTGATTTTTCTATAATTTTCTTAAGTGACTGCTGAACCGCTTTTGAATCTGAGATAAGTTCTGGACTGAATTACAAATAACTCGAAAATCTTTAATAAAATAATAATAACAGTAAAAAATAACAATATAGATCTTTCTTTCTAGTTTCCAACGGTATCTTGTGAGTTGGATTCGGAGTTTATTTGGTCTAGTTACGAATTAAAACACCAAAGTATGAAGTGCTGAATTTTTCACGACAAGGCTGAAAAGAAAATTTAAACTTGGAAATTTACCTAATAAACCTTGAAATAAAAGATTTTACACTAAAGAATAATCATTGAAACTAGTTAATTCTTAAGGGCACACCTCCTTGTGTTCGACCCCTAAACTCATTACAACTCATACTCGTAATTGATTAATAGGGAAATATAAATTGTTTTGTTAAATTGTGTGAAATTGAACGACGATTTTACCACGATTTACAACCGCTCCTATAGATTTCCACAAAAACACAAAAAATCGAATTGAATTATAATACATGAAAAAAAGCAATATCTTGGTGTTTTCTCAAAACCACAAACATTTAAATCCACTTCATGGAAAAAAGATAATTTCTATTGTTTTTTGTAAAACCAAAAAAAATAAAATCTCATTCGTGAAAATAACAACATTGTTCTAGATTTCCACAAAAACGAAAAAAATCGATTAGAAGTATAATACATTGAATAAATCAATATCTTGTCGTTTTCTCAAAACCCCAAAAATTTCAATCTAATACATGGAAAGAATAATATTTATATTGTTATTTACACAACCGCAAAAAAAGACATCTAATACGTGGAAATAACTCCTTTGTAATAGATTTGCACAAAAACAAAAAAAATAGATTTGAAGTGTAATACATGGAAAAAAACAATCTCTTGTTGTTTTCTCAAAACAACAAAAGTTTAAATCTTACATCGAAAAAAGACAATTTCTATTGTTATTTACAAAACCGAAAAAATGGAATCAAATACGTCGAAATAACTTCGTTGTTATGGATTTCAACAAAAACAAAAAATATCGAATAGAAGTGTAATACATTGAAAAAATCCATCTCTGGTTGATTGGTCAAAACCACAAATTTTTTAACCAAATACACAGATAAAACAATATTGGTATTGTCATTTACACAACTGCAAAAAAAGAAATCTAATACGTGGAAATAACTTCCCTGTTCTAGATTTGCGCAAGAAAAAAAATCAAATTGAAGTGTAATACATCGAAAAAAGCAAGCTCTTGTTGTTTTCTCAAAACCAAAAAAAATTAAATCTAACATTGAAAAAACCCAACTTCTATTGTTATTTACAAAACTGCAAAAAATACAATCCAATATGTGTAAATATCACCGCTCCTATAATTTCCACAAAAACACAAAAAATCGAATTGCATTATAATACATGAAAAAAAAACAATATCTTGTTGTTTTCTCAAAACCACAAAAATTTAAATCCACCGCATGGAAAAAAGATAATTTCTATTATTTTTTGTAAAACCAAAAAAAAATAAAATCTCATACGTGAAAATAACAATGTTGTTCTAGATTTCAACAAAAACGAAAAAAATCGATTAGAAGTGTTATACATTGAATAAATCAATCTCTTGTTGTTTTCTCAAAACCCCAAAAATTTCAATCTAATACTTGAAAAGAACAATATTTGTATTGTTATTTACACAACCGCAAAAAAAGACATCTAATACGTGGCAAACTCCTTTGTAATAGATTTGCACAAAAATAAAAAAAATCGAATTGAAGTGTAATACGTGGAAAAAAGCAATCTCTTGTTGTTTTCTCAAAACCACAAAAATTTAAATCTTACATCGAAAAAAGACAATTTGTATCGTTATTTACAAAATCGAAAGAATGGAATCGAATACGTCGAAATAACTCCGTTGTTATAGATTTCCACAAAAACAAAAAAAATCGAATAGAAGTGTAATACATTGAAAAAATCCATCTTTGGTTGATTGGTCAAAACCACAAATTTTTTAACCAAATACATAGATAAAGCAACATTGGTATTGTCATTTACACAACTACAAAAAAAGAAATCTAATACGTGGAAATAACTTCCCTGTTCTAGATTTGCGCAATAAAAAAAATCAAATTGATGTCTAATACATCGAAAAAAGCAAGCTCTTGTTGTTTTCTCAAAACCACAAAAAATTAAATCTAACATTGAAAAAACCCAACTTCTATTGTTATTTACAAAACCGCAAAAAATACAATCCAATATGTGAAAATATCACCGCTCCTATAGATTTCCACAAAAACACAAAAAATCGAATTGAATTATAATACATGAAAAAAAGCAATATCTTGTTGCTTTCTCAAAACCACAAAAATTTAAATCCACTTCATGGAAAAAAGATAATTTTTATTGTTTTTTGTAAAACCAAAAAAAAAAAAAATTCTCAAACGTGAAAATAACAACGTTGTTATAAATTTCCACAAAAACGAAAAAAATCGATTAGAAGTGTAATACATTGAATAAATCAAGCTCTTGTTGTTTTCTCAAAACCCCAAAAAATTCAATCTAATACATGGAAAGAATAATATTTATATTGTTATTTACACAACCGCAAAAAAAGAAATATAATACGTGGAAATAACTCCTTTGTAATAGATTTGCACAAAAACAAAAAAAATCGAATTCAAGTGTAATACATCGAAAAAAGCAATCTCTTGTTGCTTTCTCAAAACCACAATAGTTTAAATCTTACATCGAAAAAAGACAATTGGTATTGTTATTTCCAAAACCGAAAAAATGGAATCGAATAAGTTGAAAAAAATCGAATAGAAGTGTAATACATTGAAAAAATCCATCTCTGGTTGATTTCTCAATACCACAAAATTTTTAACCCAATACAGGGATAAAACAATATTTGTATTGTCATTTACACAACCGCAAAAAAAGAAATTTATTACGTGGAAATAACTGCCCTGTTCTAGATTTGAACAATAAAAAAAAGTCGAATTGAAGTGTAATACATCGAAAAAAGAAATCTCTTGTTGTTTTCTCGAAACCAAAAAACATTAAATCTAACATTGAAAAAACCCAACTTGTACTGTTATTTACAAAACCGCAAAAAATGAAATCCAATAAGTAGAAATAACACCGCTCTTATAGATTTCCACAAAAACAAAAAAAAATCGAATTGAATTATAATACATGAAAAAAAGCAATATCTTGTTGTTTTCTCAAAACCACAAAAATTTAAATCCACTGAATGGAAAAACGATAATTTCTATTGTTTTTTGTAAAACCAAAAAAAAATAAAATCTCATACGTGGAAATAACTCCGTTGTTCTAGATTTCCACAAAAACAAAAAAAAATTGATCTCTTGTTGTTTTCTCAAAACCCCAAAAATTTCAATCTAATACAACGATAGAATAATATTTGTATTGTTATTTACACAACCGCAAAAAAAGACATCCAATACGTGGAATTAACTCTTTTGTAATAGATTTCCACACAAACAAAAAAAATCGAATTGAAGTGTAATATGTGGAAAAAAGCAATCTCTTGTTGTTTTCTCAAAACCACAAAAGTTTAAATCTTAGATCGAAAAAAGACAATTTGTATTGTTATTTACAAAACCGAAAAAATGGAATCGAATACGTCGAAAGAACTCCGTTGTTATAGATTTCAACAAAAACAAAAAAAATCGAATAGAAATATAATACATTGAAAAAATCCATCTCTGGTCGATTGGTCAGAACCACAAAATTTTTAACCCAATACAAAGATAAAATAATATTGGTATTGTCATTTACACAACCGCAAAAAAAGAAATCTAATACGTGGAAATAACTTCCCTGCTCTAGATTTGCGCAATAAAAAAAAATTAAATTGAAGTGTAATACATCGAAAAAAGTAAGCTCTTGTTGTTTTCTTAAAACCACAAAAAATTAAATCTAACATTGGAAAAACCCAACTTGTTATTTACAAAACCGCAAAAAATACAATCCAATATGTGAAAATATCACCGCTACTAAGATTTCCACAAAAACACAACAAATCGAATTTAATTATAATACATGAAAAAAAGCAATATCTTGTTGTTTTCTCAAAACCACAAAAATTTAAATCCACTGCATGGAAAAAAGATAATTTCTATTGTTTTTTGTAAAACCAAAAAAAAATAAAATCTCATACGTCAAAATAACAACGTTGTTCTAGATTTCCACAAAAATAAAAAAAATCGATTAGAAGTGTAATACATTGAATAAATCAATCTCTTGTTGTTTTCTCAAAACCCCAAAAATTTCAATCCAATACATGGAAAGAATAATATTTGTATTGTTATTTACACAACCGCAAAAAAAGCCATCTAATACGTGGAAATAAATCCTTTGTAATAGATTTGCACAAAAACAAAAATAATCGAATCAAAGTGTAATACATGGAAAAAAGCAATCTCTTGTTGTTTTGACAAAATCACAAAAGTTTAAATCTTACATCGGAAAAAGACAATTTGTATTGTTATTTACAAAACCGAAAAAATGGAATCGAATACGTCGAAATAACTCCGTTGTTATGGATTTCAACAAAAACAAAAAAAATCGAATAGAAGTGTAATGCATTGAAAAAATCCATCTCTAGTTGATTGGTCAAAACCACAAAATTTTTAACCCAATACACAGATAAAACAATATTGGTATTGTCATTGACACAACCGCAAAAAAAGAAATCTAATACGTGGAAATAACTTCCCTGTTCTACATTTGCGCAATAAAAAAAAAATCAAATTGAAGTGTAATGCATCGAAAAAAGCAAGCTCTTGTTATTTTCTCAAAACCACAAAAAATTAAATCTAACATTGAAAAAACCCAACTTCTATTGTTATTAACAAAACCGCAAAAAATACAATCCAATATGTGAAAATATCACCGCTCCTATAGATTTCCACAAAAACACAAAAAATCGAATTGAATTATAATACATGAAAAAAAGCAATATCTTGTTGTTTTCTCAAAACCACAAAAATTTAAATCCACTTCATGGAAAAAAGATAATTTCTATTATTTTTTGTGAAACCAAAAAAAACTAAAATCTCAAACGTGAAAATAACAATGTTGTTCTAGATTTCAACAAAAACGAAAAAAATCGATTAGAAGTGTAATACATTGAATAAATCAATCTCTTGTTGTTTTCTCAAAACCCCAAAAATTTCAATCTAATACATGGAAAGAATATTATTTGTACTGTTATTACCACAAGCGCATAAAAAGAAATCTAATACGTGGAAATAACTCCTTTGTAATTGATTTGCACGAAAACAAAAAAAATCGAATCGAAGTGTAATACATGAAAAAAAGCAGTCTCTTGTTGTTTTCTCAAAATCACAAAAGTTTAAATCTTACATCGGAAATAGACAACTTGTATTGTTATTTACAAAACCGAAAAAATGGAATCGAATACGTCGAAATAACTCCGTTGTTATGGATATGAAGAAAAAAAAATCGAATAGAAGTGTAATACATTGAAAAAATCCATCTCTGGTTGATTGATCAAAACCACAAAATTTTTAACCCAATACACAGAAAAAACAATATTGTTATTGTCAATTACACAACCGGAAAAAAAGAAATCTAATACGTGGAAATAACTTCCCTGTTCTACATTTGCGCAATAAAAAAAAATCGAATTGAAGTGTAATACATCGAAAAAAGCAAGCTCTTGTTGTTTTCTCAAAACCACAAAAAATTAAATCAAACATTGAAAAAACCCAACTTCCATTGTTATTTACAAAACCGCAAAAAATACAATCTAATATGTGAAAATATCACCGCTCCTAAAGATTTCCACAAAAACGGAAAAAATCGAATTGAAATATAATACATGAAAAAAAGCAATATCTTGTTGTTTTCTCAAAACCACAAAAATTTAAATCCACTGCATGGAAAAAAGATAATTTCTATTGTTTTTTGTAAAACCAAAAAAAATAAAATCTCATACGTGAAAATAACAACGTTGTTCTAGATTTCCACAAAAAACAAAAAAAATCAATTAGAAGTGTAATACATTGAATAAAACAATCTCTTGTTGTTTTCTCAAAACCCCAAAAATTTCAATCTAATACATGGAAAGAATAATATTTGTATTGTTATATACACAACCGCAAAAAAAGACGTCTAATACGTGGAAATAACTCCTTTATAATTGATTTGCACAAAAACAAAAAAAATCGAATTGAAATGTAATACATGGAAAAAAGCAATCTCTTGTTGTTTTCTCAAAACCACAAAAGTTTAAATCTTACATCGAAAAAAGACAATTTGTATTGTTATTTACAAAACCGAAAAAATGGACTCGAATACGTCGAAATAACTCCGTTGTTATGGATTTCAACAAAAACAAAAAAAAATCGAATAGAAGTGTAATACATTGAAAAAATCCATCCCTGGTTGATTTCTCAACACAACAAATTTTTAACCCAATACACGGATAAAACAATATTTGTATTGTCATTTACACAACCGGAAAAAAAGAAATCTAATACGTGGAAATAACTCCCCTGTTCTAGATTCGCACAATAAAAAAAAATCGAATTGAAGTGTAATACATCGAAAAAAGCAATCTCTTGTTGTTTTCTCAAAACCACAAAAAATTAAATCTAACATTAAAAAAACCCAACTTCTATTGTTATTTACAAAACCGTAAAAAATACAATCCAATATGTGAAAATATTACCGCTCTTATAGATTTCCACAAAAACACAAAAAATCGAATTGAATTATAATACATGAAAAAAAGCAATATCTTGTTGTTTTCTCAAAACCACAAAAATTTAAATCCACTTCATGGAAAAAAGATAATTTCTATTGTTTTTTGTAAAACCAAAAAAAAATAAAATCTCATACGTGAAAATAACAACGTTATTCTAGATTTCCACAAAAAAACAAAAAAAATCGATTTGAAGTGTAATACATTGAATAAATCAATCTCTTGTTTTTTTCTCAAAACCCCAAAAATTTCAATCTAATACATGGAAAGAATAATATTTGTATTGTTACTTACACAACCGCAAAAAAAGAAATATAATACGTGGAAATAACTCCTTTGTAATAGATTTGCACAAAAACAAAAATAATCCAATCAAAGTGTAATACATGGAAAAAAGCAATCTCTTGTTGTTTTCACAAAATCACAAAAGTTTAAATCTTACATCGGAAAAAGACAATTTGTATTGTTATTTACGTCGAAATAACTCCGTTGTTATGGATTTCAACAAAAACAAAAAAATCGAATAGAAGTATAATACATTGAAAAAATCCATCACTGGTTGATTGGTCAAAACCACAAAATTTTTAACCTAATACACAGATAAAACAATATTGTTATTGTCGTTTACACAACCGCAAAAAAAGAAATCAAATACGTGGAAATAACTCCCTGTTCTACATTTGCGCAATAAAAAAAAATCAAATTGAAGTGTAGTACATCGAAAAAAGCAAGCTCTTGTTGTTTTCTCAATACCACAAAAAATTAAATCAAACATTGAAAAAACACAACTTCTACTGTTATTTACAAAACCGCAGAAAATACAATCCAATAGGTGAAAATATCACCGCTACTATAGATTTCCACAAAAACACAAAAAATCGAATTGAATTATAATACATGAAAAAAAGCAATATCTTGTTGTTTTCTCAAAACCATAAAAATTTAAATCCACTGCATGGAAAAAAGATAATTTCTATTGTTTTTTGTAAAACCAAAAAAAAAAAAAAATCTCATACGTGAAAATAACAACGTTGTTCTAGATTTCCACAAAAAACAAAAAAAATCGATTAGAAGTGTAATACATTGAATAAAACAATCTCTTGTTGTTTTCTCAAAACCCCAAAAATTTCAATCCAATACATGGAAAGAATAATATTTGTATTGTTATTTACACAACTGCAAAAAAAGAAATATAATACGTAGAAATAACTCCTTTCTAATAGATTTGCACAAAAACAAAAAAAATCGAATTGAAGAGTAATACATGGAAAAAAGCAATCTCTTGTTGCTTTCTCAAAACCACAAAAGTTTAAATCTTACATCGAAAAAAGACAATTTGTATTGTTATTTACAAAACCGAAAAAATGGAATCGAATACGTCAAAAGAACTCCGTTGTTATAGATTTCGACAAAAACAAAAAAAATCGAATAGAAGTATAATACATTGAAAAAATCCATCTCTGGTTGATTGGTCAAAACCACAAAATTTTTAACCCAATACACAGATAAAACAATATTGGTATTGTCATTTACACAACCGCAAAAAAAGAAATCTAATACGTGGAAATAACTTCCTTGTTCTAGATTTGCGCAATAAAAAAAATTAAAATGAAGTGTAATACATCGAAAAAAGCAAGCTCTTGTTGTTTTCTTAAAACCACAAAAAATTAAATCTAAAATTGAAAAAACCCAAATTCAATTGTTATTTACAAAAGCGCAAAAATACAATCCAATATGTGAAAATATCACCGCTACTAAGATTTCCACAAAAACACAAAAAATCGAATTGAATTATAATACATGAAAAAAAACAATATCTTGTTGTTTTCTCAAAACCACAAAAATTTAAATCCACTTCATGGAAAAAAGATAATTTCTATTGTTTTTTGTAGAACCAAAAAAAAATAAAATCTCATACTGAAAATAACAACGTTGTTCTAGATTTCCACAAAAACGAAAAAAATCGATTAGAAGTGTAATACATTGAATAAATCAATTTCTTGTTGTTTTCTCAAAACCCCAAAAATTTCAATCCAATACATGGAAAGAATAATATTTGTATTGTTATTTACACAACCGCAAAAAAAGACATCTAATACGTGGAAATAACACCTTTGTAATAGATTTGCACAAAAACAGAAAAAATCGAATTGAAGTGTAATACATGAAAAAAAATAATCTCTTGTTGTATTCACAAAACCACAAAAGTTTAAATCTTACATCGGAAAAAGACAATTTGTATTGTTATTTACAAAACCGAAAAAATGTAATCGAATATGTCGAAATAACTCCGTTGTTATGGATTTCAACAAAAACAAAAAAAATCGAATAGAAGTGTAATACATTGAAAAAATCCATCTCTGGTTGATTGGTCAAAACCACAAAATTTTTAACCCAATACACAGATAAAACAATATTGGTATTGTCATTTACACAACCGCAAAAAAAGAAATCTAATACGTGGAAATAACTTCCCTGTTCTACATTTGCGCAATAAAAAAAAATCAAATTGGAGTGTAATACATCGAAAAATGCAAGCTCTTGTTGTTTTCTCAAAACCACAAAAAATTAAATCTAACATTGAAAAAACCAAACTTCTATGGTTATTTACAAAACCGCAAAAAATATAATCCAATATGTGAAAATATCACCGCTCCTATAGATTTCCACAAAAACACAAAAAATCGAATTGAATTATAATACATGAAAAAAAAGCAATATCTTTTTGTTTTCTCAAAACCACAAAAATTTAAATCCACTGCATGGAAAAAAGATAATTTCTATTGTTTTTTGTAAAACCAAAAAAAAATAAAATCTCATATGTGAAAATAACAACGTTGTTCTAGATTTCCACAAAAACGAAAAAAATCGATTAGAAGTGTAATACATTGAATAAATCAAGCACTTGTTGTTTTCTCAAAACCCCAAAAATTTCAATCTAATACACGGAAAGAATAATATTTGTATTGTTATTTACACAACCGCAAAAAAAGAAATCTAATACGGGAAATAACTCCTTTGTAATAGATTTGCACAAAAACAAAAAAAATCGAATTGAAATGTAATACATGGAAAAAAGCAATCTCTTGTTGTTTTCTCAAAACCACAAAAGTTTAAATCTTACATCGAAAAAAGACAATTTGTATTGTTATTTACAAAACCGAAAAAATGGACTCGAATACGTCGAAATAACTCCGTTGTTATAGATTTCAACAAAAACAAAAAAAAATCGAGTAGAAGTGTAATACATTGAAAAAATCCATCTCTGGTTGATTTCTCAACACCACAAAATTTTTAACCAAATACACGGATAAAACATTATTTGTATTGTCATTTACACAACCGGAAAAAAAGAAATCTAATACGTGAAAATAACTCCCCTGTTCTAGAATTGCACAATAAAAAAAATCGAATTGAAGTGTAATACATCAAAAAAAGCAATCTCTTGTTGTTTTCTCAAAACCACAAAAAATTAAATCTAACATTGAAATAACCCAACTTGTATTGTTATTTACAAAACCACAAAAAATGAAATCCAATAAGTAGAAATAAAACTGCTCTAATAGATTTCCACAAAAACAAAAAAAAATCGAATTGAATTATAATACATGAAAAAAAGAAATATCTTGTGGTTTTCTCGAAACCACAAAAATTAAAATCCACTACATGGAAAAATGATAATTTCTATTGTTTTTTGTAAAATCGAAAAAAATAAAATCTCATACTTGAAAATAACTCCGTTCTTCTAGATTTCCAAAAAAATACAAAAAAATCGATTGGAAGTTTAATACACGGAAAAAATCAATCTCTTGTTGTTTTCTCAAAACACCAAAAATATCAATCTCTTGTTGTTTTCTCAAAACACCAAAAATACACGGAAATAATAATATTTGTATTGTTATTACCACAACCGCATAAAAAGAAATCTAATACGTGGAAATAACTCCTATGTAATAGATTTGCACAAAAACAAAAAATATCGAATTAAACTGTAATACATGGAAAAAAGAAGTCTCTTGTTGTTTTCTCAAAACCACAAAAATTTTAATCTTACATCGAAAAAAGACAATTTGTATTGTTATTTACAAAACCGAAAAAATGGAATCGAATACGTCGAAATAACTCCGTTGTTATAGATTTCCTCAAAAACAAAAAAAATCCAATAGATGTGTAATACATTGAAAAAATCAATCTCTGGTTGATTTCTCAAAACCACAAAATTTTTAACCCTATACACGGATAAAACAATATTTGTATTGTCATTTACACAACCGGAAAAAAAGAAATCCAATACGTAAAAATAACTCCTATGTTCTAGATATGCACAATAAAAAAAAAATCGTATTGAAGTGTAATACATCGAAAAAAGCAATCTCTTGTTGTTTTCTCAAAACCACAAAAAATTAAATCTAACATTGAAAAAACCCAACTGGTATTTTTATTTACAAAACCGCAAAAATTGACATCCAATATGTGGAAATAACATCGCTCTTATAGATTTCCACAAAAACATAAAAAATCGAATTGAATTATAATACATGAAAAAAAGCAAAATCTTGTTGTTTTCTCAAAACCATAAAATTTTAAATCTAATGCATGGAAAAAAGATAATTTCTATTGGTTTTTGTAAAACCAAAAAAAAAAAAAAAAATCTCATACGTGAAAATAACAACGTTGTTTTAGATTTCCACAAAAACAAAAAAAAATCGATTAGGAGTGTAATACAATGAAAAAATGAATCTCTTGTTATTTTCTCACAACCCCAAAAATTTCAATCTAATACACGGAAAGAATAATATTTGTATTGTTATTTACACAACCGCAAAAAAAGAAATCTAATACGGGAAATAACTCCTTTGTAAATGATTTGCACAAAAACAAAAAAAATCGAATTGAAGTGTAATACATGGAAAAAAGCAATCTCTTGCTGTTTTCTCAAAACCACAAAAGTTTAAATCTTACACCGAAAAAAGACAATTTGCATTGTTATATACAAAACCAAAAAAAAGGAATCGATTATGTCCAAATAACTCCGTTGTTATAGATTTCAACAAAAATAAAAAAAATCGAATAGAAGTGTAATTACATTCAAAAAATCCATCTCTGGTTGATTTCTCAAAACCACAAAATTTTTAACGCAATACACGGAAAAAATAATGTTTTTATTGTCATTTACACAGCCACAAACAAAGAAATCTAATACGTGGAAATAACTCCCATGTTCTTGATTTGCACAATAAAAAAAAATCGAATTGAAGTGTAATACATCGAAAACAACAATCTCTTGTTGTTTTTTGAAAACCATAAAAAATTAAATCTAACATCGAAAAAACCCAACTTGTATTGTTATTTACAAAACCGCAAAAAATGAAATCCAATAAGTAGAATTAGCACCGCTCTTATAGATTTCCACAAAAACAAAAAAAAATCGAATTGAATTATAATACATGAAAAAAAGCAATATCTTGTTGTTTTCTCAAAACCATAAAAATTTAAACCCACTTCGTGGAAAAAAGATAATTTCTATTGTTTTTTGTAAAACCAAAAAAAAAAAAATCTCATACGTGGAAATAACTCCGTTGTTCTAGATTTCCACAAAAATAAAAAAAATCGATCTCTTGTTGTTTTCTCAAAACCCCCAAAATTTCAATCTAATACATGGAAAGAATAATATTTGTATTGTTATTTACACAACCGCAAAAAAAGAAACTTAATACGTCGAAATAACTCTTTTGTAATAGATTTGCACAAAAACAAAAAAAATCGAATTGAAGTATAATACGTGGAAAAAAACAATCTCTTGTTGTTTTCTCAAAACCACAAAAATTTTCATCTTACATCGAAAAAAGATAATTTCTATCGTTATTTACAAAACCGCAAGAATGGAATCGAATACGTCGAAATAACTCCGTTGTTATAGATTTCCACAAAAACAAAAAAAATCAAATAGAAGTGTAATACACTGAAAAAATCCATCTCCGGTTGATTGGTCAAAACAACAAAATTTTTAACCCAATACACGGAAAAAACTATATTGGTATTATCATTTACACAACCGCAAAAAAAGAAATCTAATACGTGGAAATAACTTCCCTGTTCTAGATTTGCGCAATAAAAAATAATCAAATTGAAGTGTAATACATCTAAAAAAACAAACTCTTGTTGTTTTCTCAAAACCACAAAAAATTAAATCTAACATTGAAAAACCCCAACTTGTATTGTTATTTACAAAACCGCAAAAAATAAAATCCAATATGTAGAAATAACACCGCTCTTATAGATTTTCACAACAACAAAAAAAATCGAATTGAATTATATTACATGAAAAAAAGCAATATCTTGTTTTTTTCTCAAAACCACAAAATTTTAAATCCACTTCATGGAAAAAAGATAATTTCTATTGTTTTTTGTAAAACCAAAAATAAATAAAATCTCATACGTGAAAATAACAACTTTGTTCTAGATTTCCACAAAAACGAAAAAAATCGATCAGAAGTGTAATACATTGAATAAATCAATCTCTTGTTGTTTTCTTAAAACCCCAAAAATTTCAATCTAATACATGGAAAGAAATATTTGTATTGTTATTTACACAACCGCAAAAAAAGAAATCTAATACGTGCAAATAACTCCTTTGTAATAGATTTGCACAAAAACAAAAAAAATCGAATTGATGTGTAATACACGGAAAAAAGCAATCTCTTGTTGTTTTCTCAAAACCACAAAAGTTTAAATCTTACATCGAAAAAAGACAATTTTATTGTTATTTACAAAACCGAAAAAAAGGAATTGAATACGTCGAAATATCTCCGTTGTTATATATTTCAACAAAATAAAAAAAAATCGAATAGAAGTGTAATACATTGAAAAAATCCATCTCTGATTGATTTTTCAAAATCACAAAATTTTTAACCGAATACACGGATAAAACAATATTTGTATTGTCATTTACACAGCCACAAAAAAAGAAATCTAATATGTGGAAATAACTCCCCTGTTCTAAATATGCACAATAAAAAAAAATTGAATTGAAGTGTAATACATGGAAAAAAGCAATCTCTTGTTGTTTTCTCAAAAACACAAAAGTTTAAATCTTACATCGAAAAAAGACAATTTGTATTGTTATTTACAAAACCAAAAAAACAGAATCGATTATGTCCAAATAACTCCGTTGTTATAGATTTCAACAAAAACAAAAAAAATCGAATAGAAGTGTAATACATTGAAAAAATCCATCTCTGATTGATTTCTCAAAACCACAAAATTTTTAACCGAATACACGGATAAAATAATATTTGTATTGTTATTTACACAGCCGCAAAAAAAGAATTCTAATACGTGGAAATAACTCCCCCGTTCTAGATATGCACAATAAAAAATAATCTAATTGAAGTGTAATACATTAAAAAAGCAATCTCTTGTTGTTTTCTCAAAACCACAAAAGTATAAATCTCACATCGAAAAAAGACAATTTTATTGTTATTTACAAAACCGAAAAAATGGAATTGAATACGTCGAAATAACTCCGTTGTTATAGATTTCAACAAAAACAAAAAAAATAGAATAGAAGTGTAATACATTGAAAAAATCCATTTGTGGTTGATTTCTCAAAACTACAAAATTTTTAACCCAATATACGGATAATACCATATTTGTATTGTCATTTACACAGGCGCAAAAAAAGAAATCTAATACGTGAAAATTACTCCCCTGTTCTAGATATGCACCATTAAAAAAAAATCGAATTGGATTGTAATACTTCGAAAAAAGCAATCTCTTGTTGTTTTCTCAAAACCACAAAAAATTGAATCTAACATTGAAAAAACCCAACTTGTATTGTTATTTACAAAATCGCAAAAAATGAAATCCAATCTGTAGAAATAACACCGGTCTTATAGATTTCCACAAAAACAAAAAAAATCGAATTGAATTATAATACATGAAAAAAAGCAATATCTTGTTGTTTCTTCAAAACTACAAAAATTTAAATCCACTAGATGGAAAAAAGATAATTTCTATTATTTTTTGTAAAACAGAAAAAAAAAAATGTCATACGTCGAAACAACTCCGTTCTTCTAGATTTCCACACAAAAAAAACGATTATAAGTGTAATACATTGAAAAAATCATCTCTTGTTGTTTTCTCAAAACCCCAAAAATTTCAATCTAATACATGAAAAGAATAATATTTGTATTGTTATTTACACCGCCGCAAAAAAAGAAATCTAATATGGGAAATAACTCTTTTGTAATTGATTTGCACAAAAACAAAAAAAATCGAATTGAAGTGTAATACACGGAAAAAAGCAATCTCTTGTTGTTTTCTCAAAACCACAAAAGATTAAATCTTACATCGAAAAAAGACAATTTTATTGTTATTTACAAAATCGAAAAAATGGAATTGAATACGTCGAAATAACTCCGTTGTTATAGATTTCAACAAAAATAAAAAAAATCGAATAGAAGTGTAATACATTGAAAAAATCCATCTCTGATTGATTTCTCAAAACCACAAAATTTTTAACCGAATACACGGATAAAACAATATTTGTATTGTCATTTACACAGCCGCAAAAAAAGAAATCTAATACGTGGAAAAAACTCCCCTGTTCTAGATAAGCACAATAAAAAAAAATCGAATTGAAGTGTAATACATTGAAAAAGCAATCTCTTGTTGTTTTCTCAAAACTACAAAAGTTTAAATCTTTCATCGAAAAAAGACAATTTTATTGTTATTTAAAAAACCGAAAAAATTGAATTGAATACGTCGAAATAACTCCGTTGTTATGGATTTCAACAAAAACAAAAAAAATAGAATAGAAGTGTAATACATTGAAAAAATCCATCTATGGTTGATTTCTCAAAACCACAAAATTTTTAACCCAATACACGGATAAAATCATATTTGTATTGTCATTTACACAGCCGCAAAAAAAAAAATCTAATACGTGAAAATTACTCCCCTGTTCAAGATATGCACCATTAAAAAAATCGAATTAGATTGTAATACATCGAAAAAAGCAATCTCTTGTTGTTTTCTCAAAACCACAAAAAATTAAATCTTACATTGAAAAAACCCAACTTGTATTGTTATTTACAAAATCGCAAAAAATGAAATCCAATCTGTAGAAATAACACCGGTCTTATAGATTTCCACAAAAACAAAAAAAATCGAATTGAATTATAATACATGAAAAAAAGCAATATCTTGTTGTTTCTTCAAAACTACAAAAATTTAAATCCACTAGATTGAAAAAAGATAATTTCTATTATTTTTTGTAAAACAGAAAAAAAAAAAAAAAATATCATACGTCGAAACAACTCCGTTGTTCTAGATTTCCACAAAAAAAAAACGATTATAAGTGTAATACATTGAAAAAATCATTTCTTGTTGTTTTCTCAAAACCCTAAAAATTTCAATCTAATACATGAAAAGAATAATATTTGTATTGTTATTTACACCGCCGCAAAAAAAGAAATCTAATATGGGAAATAACTCTTTTGTAATTGATTTGCACAAAAACAAAAAAAATCGAATTGAAGTGTAATACACGGAAAAAAGCAATCTCTTGTTGTTTTCTCAAAACCACAAAAGTTTAAATCTTACATCGAAAAAAGACAATTTTATTGTTATTTACAAAATCGAAAAAATGGAACTGAATACGTCGAAATAACTCCGTTGTTATAGATTTCAACAAAAATAAAAAAAATCGAATAGAAGTGTAATACATTGAAAAAATCCATCTCAGATTGATTTCTCAAAACCACAATATTTTTAACCGAATACACAGATAAAACAATATTTGTATTGTCATTTACACAGCCGCAAAAAAAGAAATCTAATACGTGGAAATAACTCCCCTTTTCTAGATATGCACAATAAAAAAAAATTGAATTGAAGTGAAAGCAATCTCTTGTTCTTTTCTCAAAACCACAAAAGTTTAAATCTTACAAAGAAAAAAGACAATTTGTATTGTTATTTACAAAACCAAAAAAATGGAATCGATTATATCCAAATAACTCCGTTGTTATAGATTTCAAAAAAAACAAAAAAAATCGAATAGAAGTGTAATACATTGAAAAAATCCATCTCTGATTGATTTCTCAAAACCACAAAATTTTTAACCGAATACACGGATAAAACAATATTTGTATTGTCATTTACACAGCCGCAAAAAAAGCAATCTAATACGTGGAAAAAACTCCCCTGTTCTAGATAAGCACAATAAAATAAAATCGAATTGAAGTGTAATACATTGAAAAAGCAATCTCTTGTTGTTTTCTCAAAACTACAAAAGTTTAAATCTTTCATCGAAAAAAGACAATTTTATTGTTATTTAAAAAACCGAAAAAATTGAATTGAATACGTCGAAATAACTCCGTTGTTATAGATTTCAACAAAAACAAAAAAAATAGAATAGAAGTGTAATACATTGAAAAAATCCATCTGTGGTTGATTTCTCAAAACCACAAAATTTTTAACCCAATACACGGATAAAATCATATTTGTATTGTCATTTACACAGCCGCAAAAAAAGAAATCTAATACGTGAAAATTACTCCCCTGTTCAAGATATGCACCATTAAAAAAATCGAATTAGATTGTAATACATCGAAAAAAGCAATCTCTTGTTGTTTTCTCAAAACCACAAAAAATTAAATCTTACATTGAAAAAACCCAACTTGTATTGTTATTTACAAAATCGCAAAAAATGAAATCCAATCTGTAGAAATAACACCGGTCTTATAGATTTCCACAAAAACAAAAAAAATCGAATTGAATTATAATACATCAAAAAAAGCAATATCTTGTTGTTTTCTGAAAACTACAAAAATTTAAATCCACTGCATGGAAAAAATATAATTTCAATTGTTTTTTGTAGAACCGAAAAAAATAAAATCTCATACGTGGAAACAACTCCGTTGTTCTAGATTTTCACAAAAACAAAAAAAATTGATTATAAGTGTAATACATTGAAAAAATCAATCTCGTGTTGTTTTCTCAAAACCCCAAAAATTTCAATCTAATACATGAAAAGAATAATATTTGTATTGTTATTTACACAACCGCAAAAAAAGAAATCTAATACGGGAAATAACTCCTTTGTAATTGATTTGCACAAAAACAAAAAAAATCGAATTGAAGTGTAATACATGGAAAAAAGCAATCTCTTGTTGTTTTCTCAAAACCAAAAAAGTTAAAATCCTACATCGAAAAAAGACAATTTGTATTGTTATTTACAAAACCAAAAAAAGGAATCGATTATGTCCAAATAACTCCGTTGTTATAGATTTCAACAAAAATAAAAAAAATCGAATAGAAGTGTAATACATTGAAAAAATCAATCTCGTGTTGTTTTCTCAAAACCCCAAAATTCAAAAAATCCATCTCTGGTTGATTTCTCAAAACAGCCAAATTTTTAACCCAATACACGGAAAAAATAATATTTTTATTGTCATTTACATAGCCACAAACAAAGAAATCTAATACGTTGAAATAACTCCCCTGTTCTAGATTTGCACAATAAAGAAAATCGAATTGAAGTGCAATACATCGAAAAAAGCAATCTCTTATTGTTTTCTCAAAACCACAAAAGATTAAATCTAACATTGAAAAAACCCAACTTGTATTGTTATTTACAAAATCGCAAAAAATGAAATCCAATCTGTAGAAATTACACCGGTCTTATAGATTTCCACAAAAACAAAAAAATCAAATTGAATTATAATACATGAAAAAAAGCAATATCTTGTTGTATTCTCAAAACTACAAAAATTTAAATCCACTGCATGGAAAAAATATAATTTCTATTGTTTTTTGTAAAACCGAAAAAAATAAAATCTCATACGTGGAAACAAGTCCGTTGTTCTAGATTTTCACAAAAACAAAAAAAATCGATTATAAGTGTAATACATTGAAAAAATCAATCTCTTGTTGTTTTCCCAAAACCCCAAAAATTTCAATCTAATACATGGAAAGAATAATATTTGTATTGTTATTTACACAACCGCAAAAAAAGAAATCTAATACGGGAAATAACCCCTTTGTAATTGATTTGCACAAAAACAAAAAAAATCGAATTGAAGGGTAATACATGGAAAAAAGCAATCTCTTGTTATTTTCTGAAAACCACAAAAGTTTAAATCTTACATCGAAAAAAGACAATTTTATTGTTATTTACAAAACCGAAAAAATGGAATTGAATACGTCGAAATAACTCTGTTGTTATAGATTTCAACAAAAACAAAAAAAATCGATTAGAAGTGTAATACATTGAAAAAATCCATCTGTGGTTGATTTCTCAAAACCACAAATTTTTTAACCGAATACACGGATAAAACAATATTTGTATTGTCATTTACACAGCCGTAAAAAAAGAAATATAATACGTGAAAATAACTCCCCTGTTCTAGATATGCACAATTAAAAAAAAATCGAATTGGAGTGTAATACATCGAAAAAACCAATCTCTTGTTGTTTTCTCAAAACCACAAAAAATTAAATCTAACATTGAAAAAACCCAACCTGTATTGTTATTTACAAAATCGCAAAAAATGAAATCCAATCTGCAGAAATAACACCGCTCTTATAGATTTCCACAAATATAAAAAAAATCAAATTGAATTATAATACATGAAAAAAAGCAATATCTTGTTGTTTTCTCAAAACTACAAAAATTTAAATCCACTGCATGGAAAAAATATAATTTCTATTGTTTTTTGTAAAACCGAAAAAAATAAAATCTCATACGTGGAAACAACTCTTTTGTTCTAGATTTCCACAAAAACAAAAAAAATCGATTATAAGTGTAATACATTGAAAAAATCAATCTCTTGTTGTTTTCTCAAAACCCCAAAAATTTCAATCTAATACATGAAAAGAATAATATTTGTATTGTTATTTACACAACCGCAAAAAAAGAAATCTAATACGGGAAATAACTCCTTTGTAATTGATTTGCACAAAAACAAAAAAAATCGAATTGAAGTGTAATAAATGGAAAAAAGCAATCTCTTGTTGTTTTCTCAAAACCACAAAAGTTTAAATCTTACATCGAAAAAAGACAATTTGTATTGTTATTTACAAAACCAAAAAAATGGAATCGATTATGTCCAAATAACTCCGTTGTTATAGATTTCAACAAAAACAAAAAAAATCGAATAGAAGTGTAATACATTCAAAAAATCCATCTCTGGTTGATTTCTCAAAACCACAAAATTTTTAACCCAATACACGGAAAAAACAATATTTTTATTGTCATTTACACAGCCACAAACAAAGAAATCTAATACGTGGAAATAACTCCTCTGTTCTAGATTTGCACAATAAATAAAAATTGAATTGAAGTGTAATACATCTAAAAAAGTAATCTCTTGTTGTTTTCTCAAAACCACAAAAGATTAAATCTAACATTGAAAAAACCCAACTTGTATTGTTATTTACAAAACCGCAAGAAATGAAATCCAATATGTAGAAATAACACCGCTCTTATAGATTTCCACAAAAACAAAAAAAATCGAATTGAATTATAATACATGAAAAAAAGCAATATCTTGTTGTTTTCTCAAAATCACAAAAATTTAAATCCACTACATGGAAAAAAGATAATTTCTATTTTTTTTGTAAAATCGAAAAAAATAAAATCTCATACGTGGAAATAACTCCGTTGTTCTAGATTTCCACAAAAACAAAAAAAATCGATTAGAAGTGTAATACATTTTAAAATTTACAATATCTTTTGCTCTGTCTTAACAACTACTATTTTAAAATTCATATTTGGATTCTATACTTCAAATTACTTTAAGTAGGACTATTTTTGTTATTTTATTATTTGTTTTTATATTTTTAAAAATTCAGGAGAAAGAAAAATAGTAAATTTGGACAGAAAGGTCAAAAATAGAAAAATTACAAATTTAGAAAATTTATATATCACGAATTATATTTTAAAATTGGCAAAATTTGGTTTGAAAACTATCTACTAAGTGAGAACTAATTGTAAAAATGTTTCTTTAATTTTTCAGATCTAAATTAGACACGAAATTACAGGAAGAAGACTATAAAAACACCAGCAAAATAGAATGAGATGTAACAATCATTAATCACTTAGGATATAATTTGACATATTTCGATGATGGATTTGAGCAAGCTAAGCTAAAATTTACTCAAGAAAATTGATTTCAAAACTAGTTTATCTCAAAACAGTCATTTTTAAATAAACTTAAATTAAATCATTGACAATTACTAATTAAGCACACAAAATACTAAGCTAAGCATTCCAAATGATTAACAAATCAATAAACTCTAGATTTAATATATCAATTGATGAAAAACACTGATCTAAGCAATTTTCCCCCAATTTATTCAAAAATTGTGTGTTCATGATTATTCATCAAAATTTCAGCAAAATTACAAACTTTAAAATCAAGATTTCATGCATACAACTCATAAATTCCCCTCCCTATCTAGATCTACTCACACATATTCACAAGAACAAAAATTTGACAAGATTTCATCATGATTATTACAAAATTGAGTTCTTGCGATCTAAAATTCAAAATAAAAAATTAAAAGAGAATTTGACTAAACCGAGTGTTGGAGAACCAACTGGTCGCTCCCTTGAGTCGATTCGAACCTCCAATTGCTCTTTGATTCAAGGTAGAATCAACCGATTCGGATTTCACCCAAATCAGCCCGAAATTGCTCGATTTTACTCAAAAACGAAAATTAGAGCACAAAAAGTTTTGAGACTTAACAATGGTGGTTATAGAGGAAGAAGAAGAAGAAGAAGAAGAGTGGAGAGTGGTGTCTGGAATGGTGAGCACTGAGGGGTGTTTTATAGGCTGAATTAGACTTGAGAGTCCAATGATCTGTTTTGAATAGAGAGGAGAGTAGTGGACAAGTCGAGACTTGTGATTGGTTCAGATGGATAGGGGGTTGTACTGAGGATCTAGCTGAAATTTCGTTGAAATTGGTTGAGATTTGATATGGTTTTGGGCAGTATAAATTTTGCTCTATTTTGCTTGGCGGAAGATTCAGATCATATCTGAAGTTTGAACTTCCCACTAGTCTGCACGAGAATTTTTTTTTTTTTCAATCTGTTGTGGCGAATTAGACTGAGGCACGTGTAGCGAATCACTGTCTGGAGTTGGCGCGGAGCTTCTCATTATTATGTTTTATTTCTTATTTTTTTTCCCACTCGGCAGTTGAAATGTTTGCACAAGCTACCATGTAGCGATTGTTTTTCTTTTTTTTAACAAAGTCGAGATTTAACCATTGGGGCCTCAAACTAGCACTTAAAGTTCTGTTCTGTTGAGTTTTGGACCTTGATTTACCTTCTTTCCAATCGAACAATCACCATTAATGACCAGCAACGGAAAAACAACAAAGTGCTGATCCAACTCCATCTTCCACTGACTATCAAATGAAATTAATACCTCAAATACCCCTCATTACTCTCCTGAAAGCTCTATGACATGAAAAATTCCTGCCTCATTCGAAGAAAAATGAAGAATTTGAACCGAGTTAAACCAGTTTCCGAAATAACCAACTCTCAACGAACACTTATTTGAAATCTAAAATTCTCACTCAATTGTTGATCATTTTTTGTGTTCTTTATATCATTGGAAAGAGGGGAACAAGGAGAAGAGAATAGCATTAGAATTATGGAAAGCTTGAGAATTTCTCAGCTCAAAACAATCTACTTTCGTGACTGACAGGAGATTTTTCACGTTTTTCTGCTAACTCTGGCGGTTCCAGCGACAGTGAGTCATACGGTCGTGCTTGTCTTGTTGAAACGAGTCGAATAGTATTGAGTTTGTTCAATTCCGAGCATTTCGAAAAATTCACTTTTTTTTTTAGAGAGAGAGAAAGAGTTGACTTTGACTGTGACGGTTGACTTTTCAGATTTGACCATAATTTTTGCGCATCGTATTTTTTCTATTCTTGTGTTGCTAGGTTTATTTTGAGGTGTAAAATGATGGTTAGAATCTATTTGATCAAAACGTCACGTCCCGATTCCAAACGTCATGAAAAACATGGACGTTTCTTCTATGTTTTGGATCCGAACGTGGTCAGTTCACGTATCGGTTGGGTTCAAAGATGACATGAGACAGTGGACATTTTCATAACGTTTTATGGTTGTTTCTTCTCTGTTTTGGATCCGAACGTGGTCGGTTCACGTATAGGTTGGGTACAAAGACAACATGAGACAGTGGACGTTTTCATAAAGTTTATTGGTCGTTTCTTCTCTGTTTTGACGTTTGCTCTTTTTCACCGACGTTTCTCATCCTTTAGAAAAGTATGTGTATGGGGCATGTGAGGGTTTTAGGGAGAATTTGGCCATCATAGGCCCGTTATTTGCGTTTTTGTCCAATTCTTTATTTTATGGCATTTTGGCCTGTAAAATCACACAAAAATGTATTAAGAGGTTTCAAATCATGTTTTATGAATTATGAGCAGTTTTCATATATTTTATTTCAATAATGATTGAATTTGAGATAATAAAAATCATAAAAATGTGTATAAAAATACACATTACAAATACCGAAATATACAAATAAGGTCTTCCAAATACTTCATGAACGTCAATTGAGATTCCTTTGTATTATTTCTCTGTTGGTCTCTCACTCTCTTTTATTAATAGGGCAGATGAGAGAATGACTTAGTTCATGTGTATTGCGAACCAAATTGCTTATATAGCCAAATAAACATCATTTCATGAAGAGACACATTTTGGCTCCTAATGTGGACTTTTCTATTTTAGCCCATCACAAGAAATAAAAATATATCACTCACAATTCTACACATCAAAGGCCACATATAATTTGCCATATTAATACTTAATATAATTAACTAAATTTGATCACTTTATTATAAACATATTTGACAGTAATATGATATACAAATATTTAACATATAAGTCATATATACAAATATTTAACATATAAGTCAAATGTTGGATACAACATCTTATTCTTTTTCATCCTCCCAAATATATTTCTCCTTAGAATTCCCCAATTAAATCATTCGTTTGGTGGGCTTTTATGATAACTTTTAAGTTTAATAATTTCAAAATAGTTAGACAATAAAAAACAAACTTACCGATGCAATAAAGAGGTGAAACCGTATCACTTAATAATTTCACCAATTGTTGTACTTCTTGGAAATATGTAATCTATTTTATTTTATTTTATTTTTCTCATTAGTGGCACTTAGAACATTTAAAAGCTTGACCAGGCAGAACGTAGGTTGTTATGTAACCATTAAATCATTAAATCATTCCTTATCTTTAAGTAACAGCAAAATCAAAAGAACCAACCAACACCCCCAACCAAAATAAACCTGTTTCCACAAACCCCAAATACAATTCTTAATCAAAATTCGGGAATTACGTTCTCGAATGTTCATACAATCGGGAATTCGATCCCTGGTTCTCCAAGCGGCATAATGAATTGAGGGATTTGTCCAGTACTGATTACTGGAGAATGAAAATCCTCTCTCATCATACCTGACAAAACGAGTACGTTAAATAGCAGCAGTTCCAGTTAATTGCTCAAACACCTTGTCGGCACTCCAAAAATAAACCAAAAAGAACGACAGAAGCAAACTCGATAGCGCTAATCAATGGCGACTGTCTCAGATCCGCCTAAGTCGGACGAAAACCCTAAACGGGAGCCATCCTCAACGGCGAATGACTCTCTCTCCTTCAGCATCTGGCCGCCGTCGAATCGTACGCGCGAAGCCGTCGTACGCCGCCTTGTAGAAACCCTAACCAACGATACTGTCCTCTCCAAACGGTACGGAACGGTGCCGGCTGATGAAGCGGAACTATCGGCTCAATCTATCGAGAAAGAGGCTTTCGAGGCTGCTCAGGCTGAGTCTGACACCAAATCTGGATCGGGATCTGTTGAGGTGGGTATTGAGATCTTGCAAATCTACTCCAAGGAGGTGAGCAAGCGCATGCTAGAGTCTGCAAAGGAGCGAGCGGAGAAGGTGGGCCCCACGCCTGCGGTGACGGAGATTGGATCTGAGTAAGAGATTTGTGCGAAACGATTATTAGGTTATTATTTGGCGAAAGTTTATCTATGGATAATGTGTATTGGATATCGTTTAAGTATGAATTTGGTGTATCTTGCGTGATTAATTAGGTTCGAAAGTAGACATCCATGTCATGGCTATGCATATTAGCTATTGTATGCTTAAATTAATAAAAGCTAGGGCTGATGTTGCATAGACTAGGTTGAATTTGAGTTAGAGATTGTGATCTCGCATCGGTTCTTAGATTGTAGGAAGGAAGAATATTATGATTTCTTCTTTATCATATAATGAAGTTGCATTTTATCCTCTTTAATTCATTTATTAGGCTCATGTTTAGTGATCTGTCTTTTGACTAGATTTGTTTCTGTCTTTTAAATAATGTTCACCTTTATCATATTTTACTGATGGGTTTTTTTTTTCACTAAACTAAGCGATATTCTTTTTGAGATCTTAAAATCTCATAGATTGAGATCTCTATCTTCATAGAGTGGAATTGACAGTTTGAGATTTCTAGGTTTCGAGAATATTTTCCTTCCAGCATTTAATTCAATGCCCTTTTTTCATCTTAATGATTTTCTGTTCTTTTTGAAGCATTCAGCAAGTAGTGGATTAGCTCTTTTTTCATCTCTTTATGATTTTAGCATTCAGCAAGTAGTGGATTATAAGTAGTCTCTGAATATTTGGCTGCAGCTAGAGTTTTATTCTGGGTTGTATAATGCTATTGTTTACTGTACAGGATATCACTTTCAAACTGAATATAGGTTTCTCTTTCAAACTGAGATGCTTTGTAAGGGCTGTATTTTAATATAGTTGTTGGTAAAGGCTATATTTCAATATTACATATGTGCTAAAAATAATTATTTTAGTATTAGATGTTTGTAAGGGTTGTATTTTAATATTAGATATGTGTTAAAATCATTATTAAAGAAGCTCGGCAGTGATGGGTCGCCAAAATTACTATTTTAAGGCTTCGTTTGGATGGAAGATAAGATGGGTATCTTATCTTTGTACCTCTATTTTGTAGAGTGATTGGCTTGATGGTTGGGACAAAATTTGGAATAGTGATGAAGTAAAAAAAAATCAATAATGTACGATTATCAAAATGCCCTTGTATTTTATAATATGGTTAAAATCAAAGATGTGTATTAATAGGGGGTGTTCATCCGAATAAGGCTAAATTGAATTAAACCGAATCAAATATAATTTGAATCGAACCGAACCTAACAAAATCAAAATCGAATTTTAAATCGAACTGAATAAACCGGATTTTATTTCGATTTATTCAGTTAAACTGAATTAGAATAAATATGAAGATTTTAAATCAAGATTAACAAATTTTAAAAAAATAATGATCATATTTAAGTCTAAAGTATTATATCTACTGATGTCTCCGAAAAAAGAGGGAATTCTCTCTATTTCTGTTCGGAGCCAATCAAGAGGTCGACACATATTATTTAGTCCCTTTATTATATATAGACTTGGTTTGCTACATACCACAAATAAATGAGTCTCGAGCTATTTTGTCCAAAGCCTATGAGTTGTTGGTTTGTAACATGTTACTTTTGTGTAATAATACTTTAATGAACCTGGTTCACATAAGCCGTGACCAAGGTGTACCATGGTCCACATGTTACTTTTGTGTTTGTTATTGTGCCTTCGGATTTGGTGAGAAACAATTTTGTCTCCTCAATACGAATCGGATGATTCGGAGAGAAAAAACGAAAATGAAAATGAGTAAAATAAAATATCCAAGCGGGCTCCACCGCCGAGCCAATGAGGCAATGAGTAACATAAACATATTTTTTTACCTTTGGTGCACGAGCTGATCAAGAGGTTTGACAATTTTAGATCAATAGTTCCCGCCGAAGAAATTATGCTCTAGGTCAAAGTGTTGGACTAAAAATTAGATTATGTGAAACACGTTTATTTAATTCATATATGATTGAGTGTATATGTGACTAATATATTTACATATATTAGATCGACCATGAATGACACTTCGAGTTCACGTCATCAGAATATGTGATTCTGATAGTAGAACTGTGAACCAACGAATGACATTCTAAACCGTCTCTAGTAATATGTGGGATGTTTATAGAGATAAACACACTTCAGATAAGAAGCTAGATATCTATACTAGTATATTCGCAGACTAGATGACCATGTTTTACTGATCATGAACATAGGGATGTCAAGTCTGGAATATAGGTTCGTGTAGATAACACGTACTGGACTGACCACACTATGAGAATATGCATGGTATATGTCATTAGTAATTCTCATATGAATAGTATGTTTGTTCCTACGACCTGAGGTCACTATGGATTTCTGTATGAGGAACTGCATACTTTAATAAAATCTTACATCATCCGTAACGAGATGATCATTAGGTATACACTGAATCATGACAACGAATATGAGTGACCAAGATGGGATTTGTTCCTCTCGTTAAGAGGGAGATATCTCTAGGCCCCCTGATGAACTAGGACTGAAGGAAATGCATGGACATGCTCAAAATGGATTAACATGTGTTGTTAATATCATTTTGTATTTATTCAGTCTCATTCTCGATCAGGAAAGAGACTTTGATCAAACTCAAGGATGACATATTACCGTGCCTTGTGATCAAGACATATATCGTAGAACAAAAAAAATAAGCAAACTTCTATTCAGATAGATTTATGATCACTGATCATTTCATTTAACATGGGTAGTCATGACATCAGTCTAGATGTTACTCATGACTTACAATCTTTAGAAGATCGTTGCCAGCGTTAAATGGAACCTACACGGTCACACAATGAACTCCTTTCGTACGGGATGAAAATACCTTAAAAATAGTTATAAATATGATATATAAATTGGTGAACGAAATAATCAATTATTGGATAATTGATTGAACAAAACAGCATCATTCTGTTGGCAACGGAATAGTTCCGTTCCTAACGGAATAGATATGGAAACTATAAAACCTTAGCTGCCAAGTTTTTAGTTATGGTAACTGAGCAATCGTTCTCCTCTCCCTCTAGTAAAAATAGAAGGGAAGTGCCTCTCTATTAGATACACAATTCTCAAGCTTTAGAAGCCGTCATACACAGAAATAGAGAGAGAGAGAGAGAGAGAGAGAGAGAGAGAGAGAGAGCGTTTTGAGTTATTTTCGGAAAGTATTTCCGGACTCGTCTAGCCGAGTCCGGTTATTCCGTGCGTCTGAAGTTCGCGTGGATACAAGTAGAGGTTCTCTAACCTGAGAACTTGCGAGCGATCATTTTTCATCCTTAGGAGAAGCAAGAAGGTTCGTGGAGTCGAGCTTCAGTGAAGGAGAAGGTTGTACGCTAGAAAAGTTCAGACCTACATCCGTTCTTCGTCTCGCGGATCAGGAAGATCCGAGATATAAATTTTAATAGTTAATCTCGAACTTTTATTCCCTTAGCGATGATTCTAGGGAGGGTTGAACCCGTAGATTCCGCTGCGCATATAACATATATGGCTACGGATTTCCAAACACCCGCGTGACATCTTTTCCTCTTCATTTTTCTCTGTTTCTCCCTGGGTTTTTTCAGCTAGCTTTTGAAACAAAATTGATGCTAACTAAATCATTGTTAGATAAAATTGACTCTATTTTAATCCCCTTTTCATGTTAGGTTCCAATTTAAAATTTTCTCTCTTTGTAATATTAAAGAGGATGGGGAAGTAATTTTTAAGTAATGCCTCTTTTTCATATTCATATGTATATATCAGTTGAAGAGCAATAAATGATTCCACGGTTCCACCATTTTATAGAAAATTCTAAAGAAAAATTATAGATAACAAGCAATACCCACGCGCTACGCGCGAGATGTATTGAATATTTTTTATGATAATAGTAGAATGAGTCTTATTACAGTTTGAAATATTTGCTGCTGAGTTTGATTTTTCTTTGCATAAAATGATTTTGTGAATTGCTATGGAAAAGATAACGAAAATATACTCAAGTTAAATTGTTGTGCAAATATCAAAGTAAGTAAACATCTATTTAACCCATCATGTTTGATACAAACTAAAGGCATGTGACTATTACAGTCCATGTCTTAGCCATACAAAATACATAGTTTTTAATACTTGCATAAAATGACTTCCTACATGGGTTAAGACACAAAAAACTTGTGGTAAACTGACCCAGTTCTTGCAGTTCATTTGCCAACTACACAAAATACATGGTTTAAGACATTCTATTTACAACAACTGACAATCTATATCAATAAACCAGCAAAAGATTTAACCAAGGTAACTTGCTAATAATACTCTTAAAAGACCTGTAATTTTCACTATTTGTCTTCGTATAACCTGTTCATGTAAAAGAAAAGTGAATAAGTTAGAATATTTTTGTTTCATATATAACAATTTTGAATGAGAGGTGGCAACTTAATTTTGCAGTTTGTAATAGAGTGTATGAATATTAAGTTGTTGGAGATGGTCAGTTGTTTTTGAATGAATTTAATATGAAAGCAAATATGATTTTATTTTTTGCCCTTTTTTTAACCTTTTTTTGGTCGCAGAAAGTTTGGAATCCTCCTTTTTCATTGGGCATGTTTGATTTGATGTATTTCAAGTTTGATGATATCTCAAATATATCATCATATTTATACGTGATTTTGAGAGTACATGTTAGTTGTTTGATTTGGCGTACTTTAAATAATGTAAATAAAGAATCCATTATTTGATTTTTGATGTAAATCCAGGATTTTAATTTCGATTCAAGTTAATTGTTTGATAATTGTAGAGTATCTACATAAAATTACGTATTAATTTTTTAAAATTAATTTGTGCGAGATAAATTTATTTTATAATTTATAAATCTCACACGTTACACATATAATTATTAAGATAATATAAATAAGTACCATTAGTTGATATAAAGATTTAATTAAACAAAAAAAGAAATTAAATACAACAAATTTAAATATAAAATGAAAAGAAATATTTTATTTTAACATTTTATTTTTTTGTAATTTATTTAAATTATTTTTTTTATGTTAATGCAATATATAATTTAATGTAATATTTAATTTTAATTTAATGTTTTTATGATAAATTATTTAATATTTAATTTAATTAATATTTAATTGTATATAATTTATTTTATTTTTATTTAATATTTTTATTTAAAATTATTTAAAATTATTTAATTTAATTAATATTTAATATATATTTAATTTATTAATATTTTAAATATTATTTTAATTTGTTTTATTTTTTAATTTAATTTAATATATTTTAATTTAATTTGTTTAATATTTTTTTCTTTTAATTTATTTAATATTTTTTATTAATTTATTTAATATTTTTTAACTTAATTAATTTAATATTTTTTATTAATTAATTTAATAATTGATACTTAAAAAATAATTAAATTTGAATTAGAGGGAAACCGCATTTTGAATTGACCATTATCCCACATTTTGGGAAGTATTACAAAATACTTCAAAGTCAGTCCCAATATACCGCATTTGATACAAATCAAACGAAGAATTTTATCTAAAATACATCATTTCACTTTACAATCCCCTAAAATACATCAAATCAAACATGCCCAATTATGACCATATTGGTTAATGCATATTTTATTTTGCAATTATTCAAATAGGAATGTTATTATATTCATGTTATTTTTCTTTTCTATCATAATTATGATATTTTCTAACATTTTTGCATTAAATATAAAAAATAATATTTTATCACTCGTGATTTAAATCCTAGAAAACCATACAAATAGCAATGGGGTGACGAACTGGAAATTTGTTCAGCAACTAATAATTTGAGATTTTGCAATCTTTTACATATGTATTTTAGTAGGGATCTTTTTTCTTGTACTACACGTTAAAATGTAAGGTGTATATATGATATTTTTAGATTATACACTCCTTTAACGAAAAATGTTGTCAATATTTCAGCTCTTCTTTTGGCGCAATACTTTATATTTGTCGAGAATACATGATAAAAAAAATTATTTAGATCTCTCATTTTATATACATGATATTTTAGCCTCTTTTCAAATATAAATTGGATCATTGTTGTGAATATAAATTATTTAATTAGGATATATCAATTATAATTTAATTTGTATTGTTTATAACAACTCATACTATTACTAAAATATGATCCTCAAGTTATTGTTAATAACTTTTTGGAATTTTAAAACCATAATTATTGCTTGAATATGACTAACCACGCAATAGTTAATTGATAAATGCATAAGTATTTTAAATCATATAATTAAAAAAGCGATATTTTTTTTGGTTTTAAATGAAATCATATCTTAAACATATATACATACATATATGTGATATTTATAGTTCTAATTTTTTTTTTTGAGAAATTTGATATTTATCTTTTTGACTAATAACATGTATAAGTAGTTATATGAATTATTATAATTTTATGATAATTCAATACATTAAACCAATACTAGAAATGCCACTAAGAATCATAAATAAACAAACTTGGCTTAACGGGTTGAATATGACTCGCGACGCAATGTTGATTGATAAATGATTACAGCGCAAAATATGTCACAAAATGAACTCTTTTCAAACTTTATATATAAGAAGATAATTCCGTAATTAATAATATTTTATAGTATTATTACTCCTTATTATAACTTAATAAATTAAAATAATTCTGTAAAAATAAAAATAATTATTGACTTCAAACCGGAGATCCTTGTTAAATGAAAATACATAGAGATAATAAATATTTAGTTTAAATTGGAGATTCTTAATAAATTCAATAAAAGATAAATATATTTGTTTGGTTCAAAATGGGATGCTTATCAAATGAAAATACATATGGAGAATCAGTTGGGTGCAAATTGGGGATCGTTATCAATCCCCAACGTGACACATGTCAAAAATTTAGCAGAACAAGTTATTTTTTTAATTTTTAGCATTAACTGTAAATTTAGAAAAGAAATTAGTCCAAACATAAAAAAAAAATCTTGTTCCGGCAACAAGCTTGGCGGAACAAGCTATTTTATAATTTTTTGCCCCTAAAATGACTCTGAAAATTTATCAAAAAAAAAAAAATTAAAATGATCACTGAAAATTAAATTTTAATAATCCTAATTAGTGAACAATTTTTTTTTTTACAGAATATGCTTAATGATCACTGAAAATTAAATTTTTAATATGTTCCACCACTATCAGTGGCGGAACAATATTTTTTAGCCTAATTAAGATTTTTTAAGAAAAATTAAAAAATATACCATGTTCCGCCACTATCAGTGGCGGAACAGATTATGTTTAATTATTTTCAAAGGGATGGTTTTTGTTTAATTATTTTCCAAAATAGTTGTAACCCCAATCATCGAACCAGAGGTTAATTTTTTTCCGTTCTCTATTTTGAAATTCGTGTGTGATGAGAAGAAGGGCAATGATTTTTGAGATCTTTCCAAAAGTATGAGCCCTTCCCTATTTGATGTCTGTCGGGGTCTTCCGTGAGTAGGTTACTAACTAGGCTAGACCAGTAAAGCCTCCCTCTATTGTGGTAGTACCTCCATAGCTACTTAAGGATCATTTCCTAATTGAAGGCTTGCAAGTCAATGACTCCTAAACACCCCTCTTCTTTTGGCCTACAGACTCTCATCCAATTTACCATATTATACCCCCTATCGTCTGTGCCCTTCCACAAGAAATCTCTTCTGATCATCTCCATTTCATTAATTGCCCACTTGGGAAAGGCAAAAACTGAGAAATGGTAAATGGGTAAAGAGATTAAAAAAACATTGATAAGGACAAGCCTACCTCCGGTGCTGAGCATGGGCCCCTTCCACCCGTGAGTTTCTTCTCGAATTTTTCTATTATCTTCCAAATTTCTTCTTTGGTGAGCTTATCATAATGAAGGGGGTATCCGAGGTACATGAAGGGCAGGATTACGAGCGGGTAGCCGAGTTCTTGGGCGAAGTCATGCATACCCTGCAGATCTTCAGGTATCGTGATGAACTTGGATTTATCAAAGTTAATTTTTAGGCCCGAGTTGTTTGCAAAAGAGTTTAGTAAGAATTTTAGCCTCCTCAATTGCAGCAAATCTGGCTTGACATCTAGTGGATCCTTGCTTTTGCTTCTAAGTTGAACCCTCTTGGATGCTTCAACATTCATTGGCGGCTTGGCATGATCTAGGGTTCTGCCTTAATGATGTTTTTTTTTTTTGAAATTCCTTAATCATGGTTATATATATTCTACATGGCAATTTGGTAAGCATCGAATTATGGTGGTATGTATAAGTTTGGAAAGTATTTTACTGATTTACTTTTGGCATGTAATTTGGGCCGACATTATGTCGTGCGTTTATGAGAAATAGAAGGTTTTGATTGTTTTGAGCAAGTCAAAAATATTATATCAGTATATGCTCACATAACATTATCAACAGCACTTCTTTAATTAAGCCGATAATACAATATTTTTGATTGGCTGATTATTTATGTGCCAAGAAAAATTTGAGATAGATTGCACTTTAACTATGTCGTAAAAAGTTTTCGACAACATTTATATCATTTTGCCATGTTAGAGATCATTTATGGCTTTTAATTTTTTTCTGCCGATAAAAACCATACCTTTATCGGCAGATTAGTCGATGTGCCAGAAAATATTTGCCGGGAAAACTCGTTTTTCTAGTAATGTATATGAAATTCAACCTAAGAGAGACATTTTGGTATATTAAAATGGTTATTGATTGGAAAAGTTATATTTAACCACACAGGGATTAAAAAAATCCTACCCACTTAATAGGGGTTTGAAGATCTGAAGTTGAGGGTTTTAAAGTTGGGGTCTTTTTGAAGATATTACCTTTTACTTTTTTATTTAACTCTAGAATTCAAAATTTAGCTTTATTTTTTTTACTTTTTCTCCTTGATTTGAACTAAAAAAACTACAAACTCCAAAATTTGAAATGGAAAAGTAAAATAGATTTTGAGTCATAAGTTTAAAAATATTATTTATACAAACTCAAAGATGAAAAATGTTATTCTTGCAAAAAATGTTATACTATAAAGTTATTTAAGAAAACAAATATGTGGATTTGGAGGTTGTTTTCTTTTTTTACTTGTGTACGGTCTATTTTCCGGGAGCAGAAGGGAGATTATATGGTTACGGACTATATGCATTGTTGGCGGCTGACTTGATTTTTACCATTTTAATCTTCTCATTATCAAATATTTTCCCTCTGTCTCGACCTTTTCAAACATAATATATATTAATCAACTCAAAAGTAAGCTATAGCCATCTCCGAGATTCCCGTGCTCCTTTCGACCCTATGCAATTTTTAAATAACAAAATTGTTATGAATAATTGTTGTATGGATATCCATATACATTTCATTTTTGAACTTCTAAATACATCACCTCAATGTATTCATGTATTGTTATGTTAAGAACAATCTAGAATAGTGTGGATGTATATATCTTTTCCTGAACTTCGAATATCATTATGTTTGTATTTATTTTCTCTATTTTTATGTAATATAAAAGAGATTGCTCTTTCTATAAATAGAACCTTATAATATAAAGAAGATTAACAACAATGGAATGAAAGAATACTCTTCCATTTCTCATTTTTTTATCTCTTTATTTTAGTTATTTTATAACACGTTATCAGCACGAGACTCTGTTTCAAGTTCTGAAGTACGTAACTAAAATCCGATTCGAAGCATAAGACTACTAAAAGAAATTTGAAGTGCATATTTAAATTCCACTTCAAAGTTATAAATTGAATTTTTGTTGCACCTGAAGTTGCATGTTAATTTTTGTTACTGCACATAAAGTTGCAGAATAATTTTCTTGTTGCACCTGAATTTGCAGACTAATTATTCTTACTGCACTAGAAGTTGCAGATTTACTTTATTTATGCACCTGAAGTTGCAATATTACTTTTCCTTTTAAATACACCTGAAGTGACTAAATTGTTCGTTTTAGTGAATGCACCTGAAGTTGCAATATTATAAATAGAGTAAATAAAATTATCAATCTCGAAGATTAGCTCTCAGCAAACAATTTGAACAAAAAAAAGGAATTTACGTTGAAGAAAAGGAACATTCATTAACTTTTATTTTGCTCTTGAAATAGCAATAAAGGAAGAGATTTTTTCAAATATATTCAAGAAATAATATCATGTCTTATTGTAGATAAGAAAAATGATGAGTTTGAAAATATGATCAATTATGTTTATGACAAAAAAAAAATTTGTGTGACAGATTAATTAAAAAAAAGATTTTGACATTTTTAATTGTGGAATCCAAAATGGATGATTAAAACATGTCCATCAGACATTCAACAACTTACATAATATTTGTAAAATATTTCTCTAATTTGACAAAAATCAAATCAAAAGTTAACACAATATTTGTATTGTTAAAGACTCCGGAAGAGTCATCATTTTGTTGCCTACAAGAAAAAAAAATTATAATATATGATGCTCCAAAACTAAACTAAAATAAAATCATGAATCTTGTCCATCTGATTACATACCTTTCCCCGAAGTGAATGATACTATATACGTGAAAGAGGCTGCGGTCAAAACTAACTTGGCAGCATGATGGTTGTAATAAGAAAACCGGACAATAAAAGACAAAAAACTCAAAAAGATATTTTTTGAAGAATTTAAAAGCTCATGATTTATATGTGATAGTAAAAGGCATTCGATATGTACTTGTTGTATGCCATATAATCTTGTGGATCTTTATTAAGATTCCATAAATGAAAAGAGAAATATAAATATATCAATTTTATCTACCATAATAATGAAAATGTCGACCGCCAATAATAACAATATCATGAGCTAGATCTAGAGATACACTAACAATAATGACATAAAGAAAGAAATGTGTACAGATAGAAAGAAATATCTTTTTCATTTTGTTTTATTTTATATTATTATCATTATCAATATTTTTCTTTCTTTTTAATTATGAATCAAAGTTTGTTTGTGCACAATAATAGAAATTATAAGTGCATTATTATTCATTGATAGTGGACAAAATTAAATATTAACAATATGCATTGTCTCAAAAAGTTTATTAAGTTTATAAAATTGTCTGTCAAAATAGTTATAATATCGAGACTATGAATGAGCCAAATATTTTTACAATTCAGGAAATATTGCATAACATAAATATATAATAAAAAACTTACAGTTTTTCAATTAATTTACTATATTAAGTAATAATTATTAGTAAACCTCAAGTTTACTTACTTCAACTTATTTATGTTTTTTCTAACATAATAGGCCAAAGCGTTCTTAGAGTGTATTCATTATGATACGTATGGAACTATAATGAAAAAAAAATCATTTCTATTGTAATGAACAATATTTGTGGACCCGAAGATCCACCATGAGGAAATCTCAATATAATATTTTGAAGCCAATAAAAGAATTTATATTATATATATTGAAACAAAACATATATTAGAAAATTTATTTTCTTTGTCCACTAACTTGTATAATACAATGCTATAAATATGAATCAGAACTTCATCAACTCAAATGGAAATTCGTATGCTACAATAATGAACCAGAGTTCATTAATTCGAATGCAAATGCTCATGCTACAAAATGAACTGAAAGTTCACTAATTTAAATAGTAACGCTCACACTATAAATTTAAAGAGAAATTTATGATTTAGCATGACAATTAAGATCATGTTGTAGCATTGATTATATTGATGCCAAATGACAATATCCCCCCAATCGTAAGTCAAGAATGGTACAGCTAAATTCTAGCTAGCTATGTGATATACGTGCCAGTAGCACCACATGAATGCACCAATATAGATTCTAAAATAATGCTGGCAATATGCGTTGAATTTGAAGCATCACTAATATTTTGATATTTTGAAACATTGACATGAAACATATTCACAACATGATATGTTGATTCTTAATTTGACGAGGCAAATTTTTGTAAGAGCCAAAGAGGAAACCAAACATCATGAAGCATTTTGTCTCATTTCGACTCATGATACAATATATATGAATCAGAACTTCAAAAGATAGTTTATTTAAAAAATATAGTACATCAATTGCCATATGCACATGTTGAAATGAGTCATGTATATATGCTAACAATGTCCCATGTTAGATTGATATCCCAGAAGGATCATCAGTTACATATATAGAAAATGAGTCATAAGCATGCATGAAGCATGGAAGACCATTATGAATCTACAAACGAAAATCTCAGAAGAAGAAAATTGGCGAATAATCAAATTATTATTGTTAAAGGATTAAATTATATAATAACTCGTGTAATTCCCGAAGAACTTCATGGTCTTAAGAGAAAACTAATGCCAGCATTAGGGGGAGTAATATATAAGTTGGAAATACTAGAAATGGAATATATTGAATCATCAATTTATCAATTAGATCCTCGAAAGCGTTAATATGAACTAGAAGCTCATGAATTTGTAACATATTGTAAATATATTATTTTAATTGATTCATACAATGATTATAAATCATATATTCCAGTATTGAATGAACTCATGCTTATTACCCTCGGATAATTATAAGTATTATATACGCCAGAAGCGTGGTCGACCAAATCGGTTCCAAAAATAAATAAATAAAATCCGAGGAAGAAGAAATAGCATGATAAGAAAATTGACATCACTCAAAATTTTATTGACTTAATCATCCTGAAGATGTTATTGAAAATAAAAGAGTAGGAGATATAAGTGAGCAAATAGCCTTTGAAAGGTTCAGGTACCTGACAACATTAAAAATGTTAAAAATAATGAGATCTCAATTAATTTTGTCTCTACTTGGAAAAGAACGGAACCGAAACAAAATTATAATTAAGATAAAACTTGTAATACAATTGTAGTTAGTACAACAAATGAAAATGAGGATCTAGAACTAAAATTTAATATATAATGTCAACAGATATTGACCATAATAATAAATATGTGATTAAAGCATCATGCTATTCACTAGTGAAATATAAACGTAGTTACTTATAGTACAAACAACCAGTGTTGTACGATGATAAACCTATAAGAAGTTTTTACAAGAAAATGTAATGAGAAAATTGAAGTTATGGGATGCAATGGGAAATTCAAATTGGAGACCATGAAGGACTTGAAATGATTCTCATTTACGTTGTTGCAAATATAACTCATCCGGTTGTATTGTATTAATGAATCCCTGAAGGATTTAGAATGTCTGAAGTATATGATTTAAACTCTCGAGAGATGAATCCGATTAAATTACAAAGATGTTTGTATGAAATAATCTAATCTGGTACCATGAGATAACAATTGATATAAAATATTTATTGAATGAAAATTATGTAATTGATTAAAATTACATATTCTATAAGAAATATATATTTTGCTTTTGACTATTGCTATATATTAATAACTGAAATCTAATGAAACTCCTATATACTTATTTAAAAGAATTTGAAATAAAAATTCTCTAATAAACAAAATATTGTCTTAAATTATAAATTGGATAATTCCCTGAAGGATTTTTCATTTCACAATTCATTTGTGTCGAAAATACTAAGACGGTATAATATGGAGACATTTCATATATTAGTTTCTCTCAACGCATGAATTCAAAAGAACAGTGAAATAAATGTCTGACATAACCTTAAGTAATGATCCAACAGATCTACGTACAATTTCAATGTCAACAAAATATTCAAGCATATTTTTAAGATTAAATTTTTCAAGAGATAATTATATAATGATGAAAATTTTGGTTCAGAAGATCAGTTGAGTGCAATTAGTTTATTAAGGTATCTCACTTATAGTATCCAACATAATATATATTTCTTCTAAATTTTTTTAGCGAGATATAATTTTGTGCCAACAAGAATACGAATTGAAGTGATATTAAAGAAACTAAATGTATGCGATTGTTATAATAAATAAAAATTTCAAAATCTAAATTAATCAAATATTTAGATATTGAATGTACGTCAGATCCATATAAGGCTCAGTTGCAAATAGAATATTTATTCAAATATGATTGTTGTTGGCATTCAACCATATAGAACTTGATGGTTCCATCATCAAGTCATTCTAAAACTATTACACTTCATGACACAAATAAATTATCTACATGGATAACTTTGATAATTTAACATAACCAAAGTAATGACATATTAAACAATCAAAGTGAGCTCGGATTGTAAATGTCCAATTAAACTCAATGTGAGAATCTTGTAGATTTGTTTTTAAACTCATTATAAGACTTTGAGCAACTAAGACATCAGAGTGGAGTCCATTGTTTTACAAATACTTGTATACATGAGGGGGAGAAAAAAATACGCGATGTACTCTTTTTTCCTCGCTATGATTTTTATCCCATCGGGCTTTTACTGACAGGATTTTTAACGAGACAGTTTCTAATGCGTATGCAAGATCAATGTGTAGGATTAGTGCCCTAGTCCAAATGTATTTGTACTAGGAAATGGATTATTTATTAAGACATTATTATTTATTCAATAAAGATTGTTTCTTATATATCTGTGTGTATGGGTTGTGAATGTAAATCTTATATCAACCAAGAATGACACTTCGGGTTCACATCATCAGAATACGTGATTCTGATAGTAGAACTGTGAACCAACGAATGACATTCTAAATTGTCCCTAGTGATATGTAGTATGTTTATAGAGATATACATACTTCAGGTAAGAAGCTATATATCCACACTAGTATATTCGCAGTCTGGATGATCATGTTCTGCTGATCATGGACATAGAGATGTCAAGTCTGGAATATAGGTACGTGTTAAAGAACACATACAGGACTGACCACACTATGAGAATATGCATGGTATATGTCATTAGTGATTCTCATAGGAATAGTGTGCTTGTTCCTACGACCTAAGGTCACCATGGATTCATGTATGTGGAACTGCATACTTTAATATGATCATACGTCATCCGTAATGAGATGATCATAAGGGTCATCATTAGGTATGCACTGAATCATGACGAGGAATATGAGTGACCAAGATGGGATTTGTTCCTCTCGTCATGAGGGAGATATCTCTGGGCCCCCTGATGAACTCGGACTGAGGGAATTGCATGGTCATGCTCAAAATGGATTAACATGTGTTGTTAATATTATTTTGTACTTACTCAGTCTAATTCTCAATCAGGAAAGAGACTTTGATCAAACTCAAGGATGACATATTACCGTACCTTGTGATCAAGACGTATATCATAGAACAAAAGGAATAAGCAAATGTCTATTCAGATAGGTTTATGATTGCTCATCATTTCATTTAACATGGGTAGTCATGACATCAGTCTAGAGGTTACTCATGACTTACGATATTTAGAAGATCGTTGCCAGCGTTAAATGGAACCTACACGGTCACACAATGAACTTCATTCGTACGGGATGAATATGCCTCAAAAACAGTTATACATATGATGTATAAATTGGTGAACGAAATAATCAATTATTGGATAATTTATTGAACAAAACGGTACCATTCCGTTGGCAATGGAAGAGTTCCGTCCCCAACGGAATATACATGGAAACTGTAATAACCTTAGCTGTCAAGTATTCCGTTATGAAAATACCTATTCCGTTGGCAACGGATGCAGATTAGGGTTTTAGTTATGGTAACTGAGCAATCGTTCGCCTCTCTCTCTAGTATAAATAGAAGGGTAGAGTCTCTCTATTCTACACACAACTTAAAAGCCTTAGAGGCCGTCTATTACATAGAAAAGATAGAGAAACTTTTGAGAGATATTCGGAAAGTATTTCCGGACTTGTCTAGCCAAGTCCGGTTATTCCGTACGTCTGAAGTTCGCGTGGATACGAGTAGAGTTTCTCTATCTTGAGAACTACCGAGCGATCTATCTTCATTCCTAGGAGAAGAAGGAGTTTCTCGAGTCGAGATTCAAGAGAGAGTTTCGCGAGCCAAGCTTCAAGAAGGAGTTCTTCGAGCCGAGCGTCAAGAGGGAGCTTCGCGAGACGAGATCAGGGAGGAGACGGTTGCTAGTCAGAATGGTTCAGATCTACATCCGCTCTTCATCTCGCGGATCAGGAAGATCCGAGATCCTACTTTCCTTAGTTTCAAAGGACTAAAGCAGCTTTTTTCGAAGAACGGTTATTGCAACCACGGGTGAAGTCGCGGGTTCGAAGCCCGTTTTCCCCGCCCGATCCTCCAACTTCCTCCTGCCCGGTCTTCACTGTAAGTAGATATAAATTTTAATGGTTAATTTCGTACTTTTATTCCCTTAACGTAGATCTTAGGGCAGGTTAAATCCATAGGTTCCGCTGCGCATGTAACGTGCATGGCTATGGATTTCCCAACAGTGGCATCAGAGCGTTCGTTAAGGAAATAATCGTCGATTACATATTTAAAATTTAGTAAATTCTAGTATAATAAATTTTAGGGTTTTCAAAATATTATTTCAAAACATCACGGAAATAGTTTCTAGGAATATAAGATTGGATATTATGATTTTCTGGAGTTTTGAAAAATAGTTTTTCGAAATCCGTTTTGAAAACGGAACTAAAACAAAAGAAAATACGAATTTTCAGCATGTCTCCGTTGAGAACGGAGTACTTCATTGAGAACGGAATAGTTCCGTTTAGAACGGAACAATTCCGTTCCCAACGGAATAATGCTAATTTTGCGAGAAACATGTTATACATGGAATTTAAATGTACAATTATGGTATGAGTTTTAGATCTGTGATTGTTCTGTGATGTAATATTGTGTGTGAATGCTTGTAATTTTATTTAATATCTATGCCAACCAGTGAGTTGTCCAAAGTTGTAATTATGGAAACCTGTGAGTTGTCCGAGTTGTCCAAATTTGTAAATTACCTTTTCTAGCAATAATATAGTTGTTAGGATATATATTATTTCAAGACTTCAAGGCAAGAGATCTTGGCGAAATCTTCGGAAGATGGCATTGGATCTTCGCACACACAACGAAGGATTCGTTGAAGATTACTTCTGCAATCTAGAGATATATCTAGAATTAGGAACCTCATGATCGCTCGTGAGGATTAGGCTCATACCATATTTAACTTAGTTTCTGTGATGTTTATATTTATAAATCTAAAATAAAATCCTTCAGAATGTTAAGTAAGGAAGTGCCCCCCATGTCACTGAAGCCATTGGTACTTAGACAGTCTTCCATGTGGGTCATGCCAAAGCTGAGCATATGGGGGATTGTCTTTGTAAAGGAGGGTATGCGGAAAATGGCGTCCAGCATAGGTCATGCCAAAGCTGAGTGTGCTGGACTCTATTTTGCTGATAATCATACATGGTTAAACTTAACTGAGCAAGCAAGTCGGACTTGGGCTCAGGGCACAAGATGGAATAATACACCGGGCATATGATGCTCATTCCATAAAAGGAAAGAGTTGTATATGATACAATTAGAAGTATTCATACCTAAATAGTTGAGTATTGAGGGTTGCGCTAAAGCGCACTTAATACTCAATGAAATACGGATCTTGACTTACTATGAAACCTCATTCATATGAAGTTTCCAAATCAATACTACTGAAGGTGGTTGATTTGAAGAAAAATAGTGAGCGTGCAATATAAAAAATACCAAAACAAAACAACCCCAATGAATAAATAATAATGGCACTTTACATTTTAACTTGTAGAATAATGACAAATAATAATTCAACTGGGTTGAATTTGCGATCTATCCTTAAGAAGGATAAGCTCAATGAGTCTAACTTCCTTGACTGGTTTAGAAACCTGAGAATTATTCTCAAGGCTGATAATAAACTGTATGTCATAGAAGAGACTTACCCAGAGGAACCAGAACAGGGAGCCACAAGGGCTGCCCGAGATGCGTATGTTAAATACGTTAAGGACGACACGGAGATAGCTTGTCTCATGCTAGCGACCATGACCTCCGAGCTTCAGAAGCAACTGGAGGACATGGGGGCTTACGATATGATCGTAACTCTCAAGGAAATGTTCCAAGAGCAGGCTAGGGTTGAGCGCTACAAAGCGACCGTCTCTCTGACTGACACGAAGATGGCTGAAGGTTCATCTGTGAGTGCTCATGTACTCAAGATGAAGAGATGATTGCAAGAGAAATGTCTCCCCTGAACCTTGTTTGGGAAATACATCATTTTCTTTCAAAATCTTAATAAGACCTCGTTTAACCAACAATATTCTTTTGGTATCATTAATATTCCCCCACAAACCGGGATCATAATTTACATCGACATCTTTTTCAAGATTAAACAAACCTCTATCTGCAATTTCTTCATTATGCACTTCCCTAATTTCTTCATTGTGCCCCTCTGTACTTTCTTCATTTGCTACAACAACATTTTCAACCAAAAGTTCCTCATCAACAACCGAATTGTTAGTTTCTTCTTGATTAACTAGGCTTGACCAATTTTCTTTTTGCCGCTTTGCATCAAATAGCTTAGAAACCGAACCGGCAAGTGATTTTTCATGTTCACATCTTTTTTGCTTTTTTTCCTATTATAAAATCCAGAATTCTGCTTATGAAACCGCTTTTCATTTTTCATCGTAATTTAATATTCTTCTCTCTTGAACAATTTGTTGAACACCTTGTTTGCAAGAAAAAAAATAACTTAATGAAATATATTATAACTAAAACTAGGAAAAAAAAAAAAATAGAACAATAAGAACATAGATGGAATAGATAAACATAATATTAATAATAAATTAACATCTACAATATACCTTGTATGCTTGAGCCTGGAGGATGAAAAGTATGAAGTGGAAGGTTGAATATTCTTTGCCATGGCTTCCTCTTTTATTTTCTTTTTTTTTTCTTTTACTGGACTCTTAGGTAGGTTGCGTGTGTAGTGCAAGTAAGGAAAATGTATTATTTTATTTTTTGTCTCCATTCTTGATTTGGTCAAACATTTCCAATCTAAATAAAACAATACATTTCATGAAAACTTGTTATCTCGAATTAAATTTGAATGTAGGTATATCAATTTTTTTTCCTTTTATTCACACTTGCTGCTTTACTGAACATCATTTTTTTTCCTTCTTTCTTAACCAAGTTTTACAATTTATAAAGTATCTATATACATAATATGGTTGCCCTTTAGCCCAATGGTTGCTCTAGTCCATTGTCTTGTTGGGCTTGTTATAGGGCCGGGTCTGGAGCGAGGTACCATCTTAAATTTTGGACGACTTTTTTCCTGTTTACACGTGGCAGCAAACATCCCTTCTCTATTCATGTTGGAATAGGACAAAATCTCATCCAAATTCCAGCCCAAAGTTTAATCCTCCATCAGGCCCTCAATGGCTCATGGATGAGCCTTTTGTTCAACATTCTTCAATAAAGAATGTTATTAAGGAGCTTTACATCATTTAACCCCTTTGAGTGTGGGACTAAAAAATACATAAAAAAGCCGGACAATCACATGTGAGTAGTTCTGCCTAGACTGAAATTTAGTGTGACTCAATTTTTAGATTAAAATATAAAATGAATAATATATGATTTAAAAAAAATACAAATTCCAATCCACTATATTGTTACTCTTATAAAATTCTTATTGATTTTCTGTGTGGCATCATTAAATACGGAAAAATTAATTCTTAAGTAGAAAAGATAGGCATGCCTTAATTACTTTTTCCTCAGTTATTATAGACAATTTTTTTTTAACACACTCTGTTACAAGCAATCCATGCATACGCTAAAGCAAAATGCAACATTTATTAGTGAACAGCTCACACTATAAATGTGATGTGACAGCGTTAAGTTTGACACTAACTGCAAAATGAAGCATATGGCCCAAACTGAAGCTATCCATTTTCATTTCCTATCTTTAAGTTAGGACACTATATTGATATACAGTATTTATTACCACCCAGATTGTTATCTTCTGCAAGTTAAAAATAATTCACACAAAAAGAATATATTTAAATAATAATATTTTTTTCCCAAAAAATATATATATAGGTACAAAAAATATATATATATATAGTACACACTATGGGTTAAAGAAAAATATATATGATAATATATATATATATATATATATATATATATATATATATATATATATATAATTATAAATATATAAAATTATACAAAGCAATATGAGATAGTGAAATAATATACAAAAATATAAAATTTTCAGGAAATTTCAATTTTCTCTTTCCGAAGGGAAGGGAGAGTACCACTTTGTACCATACTGTTTCTGGCATGCTAAGACAAGCATGGCAAATAGAATCAATAAAAGACAATGTACTAAAAAATTCAGTTCAAACAGTGTGAGCTTTTAATATAGGTTCTTGAAATAAAAGTTTTAATTCGCGTTTGAATTAAGTTCATTCCCCAAATACTTTTCATGCACCGATACCTTATATATTTCCTTCACTTATGAACCAAGAAATTCAAATCTTTCTTAAGTGAGGGGCTCAAATATAATTGAAAAGTTGAAGTAATGAAAAGTAGGTCGTTACAAAATTTCACAATTTAATTTTTTTTATAAGTTGCCTAATCAAAATATTCAATGGAATAGTATAAGCGTGTTGGGAAAAACGGGGGCGTTTCGCACAAAAATCCTCACTCGAGACTTTTGTCGAACACTTTGTATGCGGCTTTTATGGTTAACTTAAATACTCAAATAAACACCACAAATACAACCCGATTCACACGATATTGCAAAGGAATAACCAACAAACACAAACGATACACAAGATTAAGGAAAACTTCTTTGTATTAATTAAGTTCGATACGAACCGTACCGCTTACAAATAATACAAGAATAAAAACCTCTTCTAGGATTTCATGCTTGAACCCTAGGCTATACTCATCACCGACACGGTGGATTACACGCTCGGAGGATCACAAAAGGAACAAAGAAAAGACACGACCGAGAGGAGGAACTAGAGAGACATACACCGTACTGGTCCGTACCTAACCGGCGATACAAGAGCTACACACACATACACTCTATCTCTCACTCTTCTCTCACTCTCTTTCTCTCTCTCTTCTTTTCTTTTTCTTTCTTTCCTTTTTCTTTCTTTTGGCCGTTCAACACCAAATGAGCCATGCACCACACAGAGAATGGCCCCTGGCTTATGCCCATTTAAATGGCACATTTACAAAGCCCCCCATTTACTTTTCTTTCATTACGAGATTACATTAAAGGCCTAAATAATATTTTATTTGTTGGCCCAAAATGAGGAGGGAGCCCAACAAACTCCCCCTCCCAACTCATGCGCGAGAGTCCATCATACCCGCTTTCTTTCTACACACTAGAAGCTTCTTAGCGGGCAACACATTTTTCTTCATATCGGATTTGTTTACATCGATATGGTTCCTCTCATGCAAATCCCTTAACCTCTCACCCATCGCGCCTATGCGTTCACCGTTATGTCCACGCGACATATCCTTCTCGCTTTCCGGTTGATTAACATCGGTAAGCGGCACATTCTCGTTAGAGCGATATTTATCGGATTGCCGATTTTCACGAATCGAACTTCGTACTGGCACCGCCTTTTGCGGCTCTTGTGGCGGTTTTGTACCGTCGTCACGTTTACTTTTCGAATACATTTCTTGGTTTTCATCATCTCCCCCATGAATCACATTCACCACCGGGGAAGACTTTTGACCCAAATCAAACACGACTTTAGGGTTTCTACATTTCGGCTTCTCGCCCTTACCCGTACCATCATCAAGAAATGTCACATCTCGGTTACGCGAGGTCTTCTCTCTAGCAAGAATTTTTACGCCATTCTCGCTCTTATTTCCCAACCACAAATGCGACGATTTCGTCACCATTATTTTAATTGGATTCACTTTCGCACATAATTTCGCATGCGTTACGTAGAGAGTGCTCAACTTCGCACCACGTGCGACAACAAGAGATCCTTTGGTGAGCTTCCACTTTCCGTCACCAAAACGGCTACAATAGCCTTCATCATCAAGAGAACCGGTCGATAGTAAACTCATCCGTATATTGGGTACGTGTCTCACATTCTTGAGCACCAACTTGTACCCAAGCTCGGTTTCCAAACTCACATTTCCCATGCCAACTACTTTACACCGCCAACCATTTCCCATCCTTACGCATCCAAAATCTCCTTTGGTGTAAGATGAAAAGAAATCACATCTTGACGTGACGTGAAGAGAAGCGGCCGAATCTACAACCCATGTAGAATCTTGGCATATGCGGTCGACGAAACCGTCATCATACGCTACTATCACATCGCTATCGGATACAACCGCCGCCGTGCGTTCCTCATCACTATTTTCACTTGATGATTCTCTTTCACCGTGTCTCGTCTCTTTCTTCCATACTCTACACTCTCTTTTAATGATGGCCCAATTTGCCACAATGATAGCACTTAATCCCTTTACGAGAGCTCGACCTTCTCGTAAGCTTGTCATGGCTATTCGAATTATATGAGTTTCTCGTTTCGCTCCTTCCTCGCCTTTCAATCACAAGCGCATCGGATTCCAAAGAGATCCCTTTTTCTCTTCTCCGGGATTCCTCATTCAACATGCTATCTTTTACCATGCTTAGCGTCACCACACCGTCGGGCGCGGAGTTGCCAAGCGATACAACGAGTGTGTCCCAATCGTCCAGCAAGGAGCTCAACAACAACAACACTTGAACCTCGACATCCAAACTCATTTTCATATTAGCCAATTGATTCACGCAATTTTGGAACTTACTCAAGTGTTCCGACACCGAAGTTCCACCCGTGTATTTTAAATGCACAAGCTTCCGCATCAAAAATGCCTTATTTTGAGCGGTTTTCCTCTCGAAGAGACTCTCCAATTTCTTCCACAACTCGTGGGCATTAGTCTCCAACGACACGTGGTGAAATACGCTATCACCAATCCATTGCCGTACTAACGCAACCGTTTTCCGGTTTGTTTTCTTCCAAACATCATCCAAAGTACCTTCGGGTTTCTTCGCGTCTCCCTCGACCGGATCGTATGCATCCTTGCAATACAACAAATCTTCCATTCGGGGTTTCCAAATAGAGTAATTTGTGGAATTGAGTTTAACCATCGTACCAACACTACTTTCTCCCTCCATTTGCTTGACGCAAGCTTATCCCGTACTAACCACGGCTCTGATACCAGTTGTTGGGAAAAACGGGGGCATTTCGCACAAAAATCCTCACTCGAGACTTTTGTCGAACACTTTGTATGCGGCTTTTATGGTTAACTCAAATACTCAAATAAACACCACAAATACAACCCGATTCACACGATATTGCAAAGGAATAACCAACAAACACAAACGACACACAAGATTAAGGAAAACTTCTTTGTATTAATTAAGTTCGATACGAACCGTACCGCTTACAAATAATACAAGAATAAAAACCTCTTCTAGGATTTACAACTCATGCTTGAACCCTAGGCTATACTCATCACCGACACGGTGGATTACACGCTCGGAGGATCACAAAAGGAACAAAGAAAAGACACGACCGAGAGGAGGAACTAGAGAGACATACATCGTACTGGTCCGTACCTAACCGGCGATACAAGAGCTACACCAAGAGAACCAAGAGAAGCTCACACACACACTCTCTCTCTCTCACTCTTCTCTCACTCTCTTTGTCTCTCTCTTCTTTTCTTTTTCTTTCTTTCCTTTTTCTTTCTTTTGGCCGCTCAACACCAAATGAGCCATGCACCACACAGGGAATGGCTCCTGACTTATGCCCATTTAAATGACACATTTACAAAACCCCCCCTTTACTTTTCTTTAATTAGAAGGTTACATTAAAGGCTCAAATAATATTTTATTTGTTGGCCCAAAATGAGGAGGGAGCCCAACAAAGCGTAATGAATTTTTGTCAAACACAAAGAAACAAATGCCCCAAGTTAAACAAGTATTCAATTCAACTCTCAAGTTTATGTTCAAATTTCTAGTTAAGTTTTTTAATATTCAATTTATTTAAGATATGACACACTTTCACTTTTTCATATCAAAACAAAGGTCAAATGATGCTCGAATGAGGCACATGATACGATATGTCTTTGGAAATGAGAGATAGAGCACAATATTTTCGCAATCAAGAAATAAAAAACTTAAATCCATGAATTTGAGAAATATCCAAAATAGTTCAAAAAATATACAATTCACAGTTTCAAGCTTTGACTAAGTCAATTGAGATACAAAAATTAATTGTAGCCAAAATATACAAACAAATTTGTAAAAAATTATCAAAAAATCAAGTTATGAGTCTAAAACATGTCGTAAAAAATTTATGAGCATATGATGAGCAGTTTAAGAGAAACAATTAAATTTCAAAACAATGCTCAGATTTCAGATCTTACAGACCAACACTCAAAGAATGACTCATACAGCAGAATCTAAAAGATGGATGCTCAACAAAACCTAGACTCAAATACAGTTCAGACATGTCTAGTTTAGGAGTTTGATTCTTAGACTTTTTATGCTTTATCAAGGTTTGAAAATCAAACAAAACAATACAAACATATACAAGAAATTCAGAACAATTAGATATTTACAAAATCATATCTCACAATATAAGACATTAATGGGAGCAAATTTTGGATTGAAATTCATCTGCACAATTTAAAGTTTAATAGAAAAATTATAATTTTTGGTTTTATGACACTTTTTGGACTGAAAACTAAGGTACAAGACTGAAGGTTTGAAATTTAACAGAAAACAAGGTTTTTAGGTTTTCTGATACAAATAGGGAATTCTTTGACGATTTGACTAAAAGCACTATCATTAATCACTCATAATTCAATCTAGACAGATCTAGAAGCAAGGTTTAAGCAAATCTAAAGCTAAGAATTACTCATAACCTAGTCCAAAACCCTATCTAACCTAAAACATGACATAAACTAACACTTAAACTAACTCTTATTTTAAAAAAATAGTATTTACTTATTACAATAAAATTCTTGAGAAAATATATATTTTCAATGCAAAATAAATATTTTAATATTCTAAGTAAAATATTGAAATATAATAAAAACCCTAAACCCTAAACTATAACTAAAACTAAAAACAAGTCACAAGATGTATTTATACCATATCGAAAAAATAAAACGAGCCCAAAATTTTAATTACAAAAATAAGTCACAAAATCAATTGCACATCCAACCCTAAATCATTAACCCTAAACAAATCACAAAAACTGAATCTAATATAAACCCTAAAAAGTAAACCCTAAACATGCCACAAATTAAAACAACTAAATTAGAGAATTGATATGGACTAATTACCGGATAGTGCGAGAAAGTAATTTGAAAGACGAACTTCACGCTCGTCATTTGGCAACCCTAATCAAACATTTATTCAAAAAATAAAATAAAATTAAAAACATAAATCAATAAATAATCAAATAAGTTATACAAATTGCTGTACTTCCAACAAAATATGAAAAGCGATATTACCTTGAGTCAACGAATTGAATGAGACGTGACGACAGATTGAGAAAAGCCTCTTCAACTCTTGATTATAAGTGAACCCTAAATTATGCATTTTTAAATCAATTTCACAAGTCACATAATTGATAAAAAAAAAAAAGTAAAAGCCCAAAAAATAAGAATTACCAATAGTGTTAGTCAATATTGCTCAAAATAAGAGAAATTAGACCTATTTATTTTAAATTAATAAATTAGAATCCTAGTTAACAAACAAAAATCCTAATTAATCCTAGTTAACTAAAAAAGATCCCTAATTAATCACAATTAAGAGAAATTAACCCTAATTATCTTTAAAAAAAGAACCTTTAACCCCAATTAACAATAAAAACTCTAATAAGAAAATTAATTAACAAAAAAAACTAATTTACCCCAAATAAATGTAACCTAATTAACCCCAATTAACACTAATTAACCCCAAATAAACCTTTAACCCTAATTTAAACTAACTAACTTACTCTAATTAATCCTAATGTAAACAATCCCAAACTAAACACAAATCAATTACAAGCTCAAATCAAAATAAAATCAAACATGAGATACACAAAAAAAAAAAAAAAAAAAAAAAACCTGGCGAGTGGAGGAATTGGGACGTTGGACGTTGAGGGGCAGTGCCGACGTGGAGGACAAGAGAATAGAAGGGGACGTCAGACGTTGAGGGGCAACCGACGTCGCGGATCTGTGCGACGTCGGGCAGTGACTGAGAGGCATGTCGGACGAGACAGGTGAAGGGGATAGAACAACGGTGGCGCAACTCTCTTCCCCTTTCTTTTTCTTTCGTTTCTCCTCTTTTCTTTCTTTTCGAGTTTTGAACTAGTCGGGGAAGAATGAACAAGTTTGCTTCTGGAGAAAAAAAATTCACGTAACTAATTTCGGTCACTGGCCGTGCCAGACAGGTGAATCAGGCACTGGCCATGCCAGATAAGGGATTCTGGCATGGACCCACGCTAAAACAGAAGTGTCTTGACAGGCCTGTCTCCAACGGATCGTGCCCGACAATTATATAAATTTTGTTTTTATTTATTTCGAGGGCCCTTGCCTGATGGAGCACCATTAGAAAATGTCCTGTTAAGCATGGACCGTGCATGTTGAAAAAAAAAACTATGCCTGATGTAATAGTAATAATTTTGTAGGCAACACTAACAGACTGCGCATGACAGTTAACTATTTGCGAAGGTTGTAAACATCGGGCACAACCCTTATCTAATTCTCGAAGTATTAGTCACCATACCGTGCCAAATACCTTATTATGTTATAGTGAAACTCAAGTTGAACTAAAAATAGCCATTTTGAGTTTTAATGCAAAAATTCAATCTAAAACCTCAATCATTCAAACAAGAACCTCAGCCAAGTATTCTAACGATTAACAAGTTCCTAAACACAAGTTTTAAATAGCTCAATTTCATCCGAGCAACTTTGCCGAGCAATTTAAGCAAATATTTCAAAAATAGTGTGTTCTTTAACTAAACTAAACAATTTAGCAAAATTGAAGAGAATTGAATCAAGGTTTCAAATAGCAATTACACAAATGTTTTTCCCTATCCTAAAACTACTTGTTTTTTAATTGAGGCCTAATTGGTGTGCTCTTGTTGTTTATCTTTTTAGGGTTCTACAACTTTTTATGTTTAAGACTTTTATTGGATGGAATGTATTAATTGATAAATAATAAAAGTAAATAGAGATAATAGAAAATAAACAAGTCTACCAAATACAAGATATGTTGACGAAGTTTGGAAAGGCAACTCCATTAGCTGTAACCATCCGTTATCAATAGCAACCCTCGTGGCAATCACAAATGTCTACTCTCCTGATACGCCTCTTCGGTTCACTGTTCCACTAATCCAAATAGTATTCTTATAAGACTTGAATCAACGATTACTTTACAAACTCTAAGCGATTCGTTGAAACAAAACAAAATGATCTCTTTTGATCAAACTAACAAATAACGGTCAATAATTCTCCCTAGTATCATTAAGATTATTGAATAATTTGATTCAACAGTAGAGAGATAATTCTTAATGTTTTGCTCAGAAAATTGGTGAATGGAACGGAATGGGGTTGCTCATTTTAAAGAGGGGAAGGAGGAGCCTACCAAAGAATTAATTGCTGAATCTTGGTCAAATCTCTAGAAATTTTGGAGGTCCGTTCGAACGGACTAAAAGTCAGTAACTTTTTGCGAATTGAGCCACCCCATCCCTTTATTTTGCAACTCTTTTTTAGCATTTTCATTGTGCCAAATCATTCAAATTATTTCAACCATTGAATGATAAGGCACGGACAAATCTAAACCATTGGCTGACTCATAATTTTCTAAGACTGTGATGTTTTGTAAGCTTTTATGTGTGGTTTATTTTACAAGTACAACTATGAATTTATAAAGAACCACATCATCTTTTATTGATGAAATGAAGTGTTCTCATTGGTATGGTTCATGTAAAACCAGTTCCATCCAATTACTTTTATTTTAAAAAAATATAGTGATTATTAATCAAATATTATATTTTTTCCGACTAACATCTTCACATATAATTTTATTTCAATTTTCTCTTCATTTTGAACTCCATATTGGTATAATTCCGATTTAGTTTCTTTTTTTTACTTAATATGTGTAAATTCTTATTATTTATATTCCTTTTCTCCTCCTCCGTTGATACAGCAAATACCGCCGAGCGGGTCACCTGCTCCGTCATTTGACCCATTCTCGCTCCCTCTCCGGTCTCTCGTTTCTTCAACATCAACTCCGGCCCCAAACTCATTATTTAAATTTTGTAAATTATGGGATAATTTAAGTATGTTGTGAGATGTTCATAGCTAGCCTACTGCCTAACAAATTATAGCACAAAAATAAAATGGCCGCAACAGGCCATCGGCTGTCGTTGCTATTACTTTTTTTTTTTTTTTTTTACTTTTTATTTATCTCCATCTATTATTAGTTGTGATTTCTTTTAGGGTTACATATATTATCATATACTTTATATTTGTGCATATAACCACCCAAATTAGTATTGAACTGTAGTCTTTGTAAGCTATCTATTCTGAATGGTATTCTTATTTAGATTGATGATGTTCGGAAAAAAATCAATAAAAACAATAAAATGTAAGAAATAAAAACTGAATATCAGTGTTGCTACCATAACAATTACTTCTCATATATTAAGTTTTTGTATGTTCGAAGCATATGTATTTGGATTAATTCATTACTGTCAAAATGACACTATTTTTAATATCTTTTATTGTAAATATCGTACTAAATTAATTATAAATAACTATTATATTAAATTGTCACTATATAATTATGATAATGAATATTTTTCTTATTATTCATTGTGAATATGATACTTTGTGAACTGTTATAAAATAATTCTTTGATAATGCAAGTAATATTCTCGCACAACGCGCAAAGCTTCGGCCAATATATTTATTTAGTACTGTAATTTTAGCATTATCAAGAATTTATTTTATGACAATTTAGACAATATGATACTTGTAATAATAGATAACAAATAATGTGTATTATTACATTTTCAGACAATACAATACTTACAATAACAGATAACACAAATAATGTCATAATTAAGTTTTAAAATTTATGTATTATTTAATAAAATAATACAACAATTGCATATGGTCTGTGTTGCACGGACACGGCGACACGTTAAATCTTAAAATTTATCAGGACGCGACACGTTATATATATATAATATTATTTTTATGAATAAAATATATAATTTAATTATTGTATAAATTATTTATGTCAATTTTATTTTATTTTAAAGAATTATACATAATATTTTTACCTTATAATTAGAAAGTTATACGTAATATTTTGTAATTGATACGGTATATATAAAATCCGAAGTTGCACTTTTATAAGTGCATACAAGATATTTGACGTTTTACATGTTTGTGTATAGAAATTTGGTACTAAATAATCAAAATTCACTTTAAATATGTAGTCCCACAATTACTGGAATAGAAAAATAAAATGAACTATTCTCTAAAATAAGAGGATGATATAGTACAATAATTGCGCCAACCAGTCCAATACACGTGTCTGAGAAGTGTCCAAAGAAGTATCTCAGAAGTGCCCTGAGAAATGTCCTGACGATTTTTAATAATAAAATATTTGACACGTCACATGGTGTGTCAGACACTTGTTCGAGTAGTGTCCGGGGAGCGTCATGTCCGATACGAACAAGACCGGATTTTTAACGTGTTCGCGCAACATAGCATATGGTACTATAGTGCCGACTTAATCCGAATACACGTAGAATCAACATACAAAAAGACAAGATATTATTAGTAATTATCAATTATCAATGCTGTTAGTCAATACAATTTCTTATTTTTGTCCAACATCATCAATCTACAAAAACAAAATAGATATATACTATTAGTAACTATTAGCTTCTGAATGGTGTAATAGTAACTATTTTTTTTTTCAATACTAATATTTGATGATTATATGAGCAAATATAAATTATATATAGATGTACATTTGAGGAGAAATAATACACACTCCAATCGTTTTTCCTTAAACATGATTTTATCCCACTGAGTTATGCTGGCAAAGTTTTTGACGAAATAAATTTTTTATATGTATGAAGTCCAAGAATATGAATATTCAAAGGATAATGTTATAAACATTATTCATTCGTGGTGGATGTCCACAACCTCTAGAAGGTTTCTTCTATTATGTTAATTATCTTTAACTAGGAGACTCGCGCTTCGTTGACGTCTTTCTAACTTTTATTATTTATCATAAAATAATAAATTAATTTTGACTGCATTTTACTGTGTTCATCCTCAATTTTATTTTATATTGTAAAATAATAACTAATAAATCAAGTTATGAATTGTTAATTAGCGAGAAGTGACATAAACTATTTTAAGAAATAATTTACAATAAATTTATTATTCATAAAGTAGTATGATTTTGGTTGTACTATGATATCTTTTTACATAGTAATATATTTTGAATTTTATTACTGCCACCTTATTTTTCTTAAAAAGATAAATGAAAAAAATTGCAATGCTCAAATAAGATTATACTACAACAAAATATAAGCTTTATTTTTATCATCATCATGTGTGGTGTTTACAAAAAAAGAATGGATTCAACGTTCTTCCTTCAAAATTGAAACTAATTTTTTTATATTTATCTCATAGCATTTATGAAATAAGAATATTTTGAAATATAAAAAAAATAGAAACTTACGTCTTGTTTTTATCCCAAATATAGCTTTCAACATATTCGACATGTTATTTCCGTATGAAGTTCTATTATTTCTCATATTTATAGCTTAGATTTTCATCTACATTACAAAAACATAATATATAGAAAGAGCCAAGATCAGATAAGACGATACCGCAACCGAAACCATAGTAATTGAGATCTTAAACGAAAAATCCCAAAGCATATTTGTTCTATCTTTCATTTTTTTTCAAAGACGAGTCATTGGAGAAGAAGATTTTATGAAGATTTTATGAATAAACAGAAGGAAGAAAAATAGAGGAAGTGTTAGCCTATCTTTTTTCATTTTTTTCTATTTCTTTGTTTTTTTATTTAGTCAATTGTGGACCATTTCTTTTAATAATAATAATAATAATAATAATAATAATAATAATAATAATAATAATAATAATAATAATAATAATAATAATAATAATAATAATAATAATAATAATAATAATAATAATAATAAATTAATTAATAATTAATAATTAATATTAAAATTTAATATCAAAATATGTGAATGAAATTAAACACATACTTGATATTTAAATGCTCGTAAGCTTCAAAATTAGATTTAAGGAAAGTCAGCAATTTCTTTGCTTTCTTGGAAATTATTTTTTATTTATTTTAATTATTTTATAATTATGAAATGCAAATTAGTCTTTCGTTGGTTTGATTGTGGGTCAAAATTTGATTTAAGAAAAAAATGATTAAAAAAAGTATAATGGACCAATATATATTGTGAAAATTTTCTAGAAATATCTTGGCTGTTTCCCGGAAGTATCATTGCCATATCCTTCCGTATTCAGCTGTATCCTAAATGCATCCGAAATTTTTTATCTTTAAAATAATCGGATATGCCACGTGACGTATCCAATACGTATCAGAGCCGTGTCGCAGCCGATCCATATTGTATACCCGTATCCTCATGATACTTCCTAGATTTTGGCATATTCGGGTAACATAGCTCATAACATATAAGTTATAGAGTTTAACTATCAAACACAAAATTTATATTTTATGTGACCGTTCACATTAAATCAAGATAGAACGCAGAACACCAAATACATCAATCATAGTTTTCCACTCACCAACTATATAGAAACCACCACAAAATATATGTTGATCAATTGAGGCCTAAAATCGGAGAATAGGCCTAATTTTATGTGGAAGTGTAGATTTGACTTTTTAGGGTTTTGAAACTTTTAGGTTATTTCACTTTAAATTTGGATGGCTGAATTAATTGAAAGAAATTGAAATAACGATAATAAGTAAATAAAGAAAAGTAAACAATGATACTGAACTTGTTGATGAAATTTGGCGAGATGGTTGCGTTAACCTTAACTATCCTTTTCCGCTAGTAGCTTTTGCTGCGTTCACGAGCGCCTACTCTCCGGATATGTCTCTCGGCTATTTGATTCACTAATCCAAATATTATTTTCTTTTACAAACTCGAATCACCAATCGTTTTACAACATCTGTTGCGATTCGATGAAACTAACAACTTAACGATTTCTTTCAGTCACAACAATCAACAACCAACCGCTCGCTCAATCTCCTAATCTCACTCGAGATTATAGAGTAATTATTATTGAACACTAGAAAGAGAGAATTCTTGATTTTGCTTAATAAAAACTTCTACTGAATTTCGAATTGGGGCTGCTTATTTAAAGAAGAAAAGAACAGCCCCACAAATAAGAAAAACATACTATTCAGTTCGGAACGGAACATATTTCGTTCGGAACGGAACTAAAAAATGGAAGGTAATAAATGCGGGATGAATGCTCAAATGGCTAAAAAAATCAGATATTCTATTATGAACGGAACAATTCCGTTTGGCAGGAATTCAACAAATAGAAGTAAATTGTAACTCGCAACATATAAGTTATAGAGTTTAGATATCAAACACAAAATTTATATTTGATGTGATCATTCACACTAAATCAGGACAGAACACTAAATTCAACCAATCATATTCTCTTCACTCTCTAAGTACAAACAAACTACCACAATTTATCAGAAAATCTAAAAATCAACGGTTTATATTAAGCCACATCATCTCATTCATCAATCCCCAAAAGAGGATGAGTTGGATTCTAAAATTAGCATTGTAATACATGAGACAAATAACCTCTATTGCGCGGATACTCCTAAAACCCGGCCATGTCTATGTCGGACACGACGCTCCTCGGACACTCCTCGGACATGTGTCGGACACACCACGTGGCGTGTCAAATATTTTATTATTAAAAATCGTCAGGACACTTCTCAGACAAGTGTATTGGGTTTATTAGCGCAATTATTGCACTATTTCATCATCCTCGTATTTTAAAGACTAGTTCATCTCATATTTCTATTCCAGTAATTGTGGGACTACACATTTGAAGTGAATTTTGATTATTTAGTTTCAAGTTTCCATACATAAATATGTAAAACGTCAAATATCTTATATGCACGTATAAAAGTGCAACTTCAAATGTTATATATATTGTAACAATTATAAAATATTACGTATAACTTTCTAATTACATGATAAAAATATTATGTATAATTCTTTAAAATAAAATAAAATTGACATAAATAATATATATAATAATTAAATTATATATTTGATTCATAAAAATAATATAATAAAACGTGTCGTGTCCTGATGAATTTTGAGATTCGCCGTGTCCGTGTCGTGTCGGACACGACACCCGTGTCCGTGTCCGTGCAACATAGCAAATAACATAAAGGAATAAAATATTCTCTCTATATATTCTCTTTTTCTCTGTCTGGCAGCGGAATATTCTAAATTAGAGTGTTGTTTGGCAAAGTAAATAGATAAGAAATGAGATAATATGGAATTTAAAATGAGATCATTATATAATGACCATAATGACCCTTGTTATTATAATATGATGAGAATGGATGTGTTAATTAATATTAGTAATATACCAAAGCAATATAAATATACAATAAATTAAGATTTAAATTTATCTTCTTAAAATTAATTATTATGTTATTATTATTATGAAATAGTTAAAAGAGAGATAGAGAAAAGAGAGAATAGGATAATAAACTATTTATTCAATTGTTGCATTTCTTGTTTACATTGTAAGGCTCTATTTATAAAAAGATCAATTCTCTTCATAATACATAGAAATAAGAGAGAATAAATACAAATATAATGATATTCAAAATTCAAGAAAAGATATACATCCACCCTATTCTAGATTGTTCTTAACATAATAATACATAAATATATGGAGGTGATGCATTTAGAAGTTCAAGAAGGAAATGGACATCCATACTAAATTATTCATAACACTCCCCCTTGGATGTCCATATTTCATACGTATTATTTCTTCCCTTCATGTGTACAAATATCTTTAAAACGACGAAATCCAATCTTGTGCACTAATTTCTCAAAAGTTCTGGTTGGTAATGATTTTGTGAATAGATCTGCTAGATTGTCCGTTGAGCGTATTTGGTGACATTAATTTCACCGTTCTTCTGAAGTTCGTGTGTGAAAAAGAACTTTGGAGAAATGTGTTTGGTTCTATCTCCTTTAATATAGCCTTCTTTTATTTGAGCAATGCATGCAGTGTTATCTTCATATATCACAATTGGACTACCTTTAACTATATTAAGGTGACATGATTCTTGAATATATTGAATCATTGATCTTAACCACACACATTCTTTACTAGCCTCATGGAGCGCAATGATTTCAGCATGGTTTGAAAATGTAGCCACTAAGGTTTGCTTGGTGGACCGCCATGAAATAACAGTATCGCGGTATGTAAATAAGTATCCAGTTTGTGATCTGGCTTTATGTGGAACTGACATATATCCAGCATCTGCATATCTAATTAATTGGGTTCTGTTGTTTTTTTGTATAATAAACCCATATCTATTGTTCCTCGAAGATAACGAAGTACATATTTAATACCATTCCAATGTCTTCGTGTTGGTGCAGAACTATATCTAGCTAATAAGTTTACAGAGAATGCTATATCAGGTCTTGTATTATTAGCTAAATACATCAATGCACCAATTACACTCAAATATGGTACTTCTTGGACCAAGAATTTCTTCATTATCTTCTTTTGGACGAAAACAATCCATCTTTACTTCAAGGGATCGAACAACCATTGGTGAGCTTAATGGATGAGATTTGTCCATGTTAAATCATTTTAAAATTTTATTCACATAATTGGATTGATGAACAAATATGCCACCTTTTAAGTGCTCAATTTGTAGTCCTAGACAAAATTTTGTTTTTCCATGATCTTTCATGTCAAATTCTCTTTTTAAATATGCAGCAGCATTCTCAATCTCTTTAGGAGTTCCAATGATATTTCAATCATCGACATATATTGCAATAATAACAAATCCAGAATTGAATTTCTTAATAAAAATACATGGACTAATAAGATTATTTTCATATCCTTCTTTTGTAAGGTATTTACTTAGGTGGTTATACAACATCCTTCCGGATTGTTTCAACCCATACAAGGACTTTTTTAATTTTATAGAATACATTCCATGATGTCTTATGTTACATGCTTCAGATACTTTTAATCCTTCAGGGACTTTCATATAAATTTCAATATCAAGCGATCCATATAAATAAGTTGTAACAACATCCATTAGACGCATATTTAGTCCTTCAGAAACTGCCAAGCTAATTAAAAATCTAAATGTAATTGCATCTAATACGGGCGAATAAGTTTCTTCATAATCTATTCCGGGTTTCTGTGTAAATCCTTGCTCTACCAGTCTTGCTTTGTATCTTATAATGTCATTCTTCTCATTTCGCTTTCTTACAAATACCCACTTATAGCCTACTGGTTGTATACCTTCAGGCGTTTGGACTACATGTCCAAAAACTTCACGTTTCTCAAGTGAGTTCAACTCTGCCTTAATTGCATCTTTCCATTTTGGCCAATCTTTTCTTCGTCGACATTCTTCAATTAATTTTGGTTCTTGATCCTCATTTTCATTGTTTAAATCTATTGCGATCGCATATGCAAACTTTTCATCAATAATAGTTTCATTTCGGTTCCATCTTTTTCTAGTAGAGACATAATTTATCGAGATCTCTTCATTTTTAACATTTTCAATGTTGTCAGGTACCTGAACTTCTTCAAAATTTATTTGGTTATTTATGTCGTCTACCATTTTATCTTTAATATCCTCTTCATGAGGTTTTATAATTTCAGTAGTGCCAACTTTCTTATCATGCTCTCGCTTCTTCCTTGGATTTTTATCCTTTGAACCGATTAGTCGACCACGCTTCTGGCGTTTATCATTAATAGAATTATCCAAGGGTATTCCAATTCGAGCAGGAGCATTTAATACTGGAATATATGATTTGGTTACTCTTTTTGTATCAATAAATGAATCAGGTAATTGATTTGCAATTTTTTCCAAATGAATAATTTTCTGAACTTCTAGTTCAGATTGATTTGTTCGAGGATCAAGTTGAGACATTGATAATGCATTCCATGTAATTTCTTATTTTTTCAGCTTTTGTTTATCTCCCCCTAATGTTGGGAATACAGTCTCATCGAATTGACAATCAGCAAATCTTGCTGTAAATAAATCTCTAGTTAATGGTTCAAGATATTTAATAATCGATGAGGATTCAAAACCAACATAAATTCCCAATCTTCTTTGTGGACCCATTTTTTTGCGTTGTGGTGGAGCTATCGGAACATATACCGCACCCCCAAAAATTTTTAAATGAGATATATTTGGCTGCTGGCCATTTACAAGTTGAAACGGGGAATATTTATGATAAGCAGTTGGTCTTAATTTTATTAGTGCTACAGCATGTAAAATTGCATGGCCCCAAACATAAGTTGTCAACTTTGATTTTATAATTAAGGGTCGAGCGATTAATTGTAAACGCTTAATAAGAGATTCTGCTAAACCATTTTGTGTATGTGTGTGAGCTACTGGATGCTCAACTTTAATCCCGATTGACATACAATAGTCATTAAATGCTTGGGACGTAAATTCACCGGCATTATCAAGATGAATTGTCTTAATTGTATAATCTGGAAATTGTGCTCTTAATCGAATTATCTGAGCAAGTAATTTCGCAAATGCTACATTTCGAGATGATAACAAATATACATGTGACCATCTTATAGATGCATCTATTAATACCATAAAGTATTTAAATGGTCCACATGAAGGAGTAATAGGCCCACATATATCTCCTTGTATACGTTCAAGAAAACTAAGTGATTCATTTTTAACCTTAGTTGTCGATGGTCTAACAATTAGTTTCCCTTGATAACAAGCAGCACATGAGAATTCGTTTGATGGAAGAATCTTTTGGTTCTTCAGAGGATCCGGTTTGAATTTTCTATAATCCTTCTCATCATTATAGCTCCTAGATGACCTAAGCGATCATGCCAAATCATAAAATTCATGTTTGATTGAATGAACTCTTGGTTCATTATAGCATGCACTTCAATTGTACTAATGTGTGAATAGTACAGGCCTGTTGACAAAGCGGGCAATTTTTCTAATATATACTTATGTCGACACATAATATTAGTTATATTAAGATATTCAATATTATTCTCACTTATTGTTTCAATATGATATCCATTACGACGTATATCTTTAAAACTTAACAAATTTCGTTTTGATTTAGTTGATAATAGAGCATCTTCTATTATAAATTTCGTTCCTCTGGGCAGCAAAATTATGGCTCTTCCGAAGCCTCAATCATATTTGGAGTGCCTGATATTGTATTTACATTTGCTTTCATTTTTGTTAAGTTAGAGAAATATTTTATATTTTTAAGTATGTTGTGTGTCGTTGCACTATCCGCTAAGCATATATCATCACCATCCATTTTCGTAATAAAATGAGGAATTTTCAAGTCTCCCTTTATTTAAACAAAAAAAAAACATTAAGAAAAATATAAGAAAAATGCATAACTTAAATATCAAATTAAACATGCTTAAAAGCATTTTATTACAAAGCAAAGTATAAGAAGAAAAAAAAAATATTACTAATACTTCAAGACAATTATAGTCTTGAATATTTTATTCGCAAACTACGGAAATAAAATATTGTTGATAACAATTTCTCTTAGTCTTCGACATTTTCATTTGCAAATGAAAAACCAACATCTCCATTTTGAGATATTAGATAATCTTCCAAGTCCAAACGTGTCGTTATTGGGTCATTGCACTTTTTTTCATTATCATGGTCAACATAGTTGGCCTCTTTATTTTTTCCTTCTTCCTTTAAGGAAGCTTGATAAAGGTCCACAAGATGCTTCGGCGTACGACATGCACGTCACCAATGCCCTCTTACACCACATCTATAACATGGAGTTTCAGACCCTTTAGAAGATTCATTTTGTGGCTTCTTATACTTTTCTTGTGCTGGTTTCTTAACATGACCAACACGATGCCAAGTATAATTTCGGCTTTGGCCCCTTCCACGTCCACGCCCAGGTCCACGTCAACGACCACGACTATTATGTGTGGTAGCATTCACTTCTGGGAATGGCGTGGAACCAGTTGGACGTAATTGATGATTTTTTAATAGAAGCTCGTTATTTTGCTCCGCTACTAGGAGACAAGCTATAAGTTCTGAATACTTTGTAAAACCTTGTTGTCTGTATTGTTGGGACAAGTGGATATTCGAGATATGAAATGTAGAAATTTTTTTTTCTAGCATGTCATTATCAGTTATTGTTTCTCCGCAAAGTTTGAGTTGTGAAGTTATTTTAAACATCATTGAATTATATTCACTTATAGTTTTGTAGTCTTGTAACCTTAGATGTGTCCACTTGTAATGAGCTCGTGGAAGTATTACGGTTTTTTGGTGATCATATCGTTCTTTTAAACTTTGCCATAACGCAAGTGGATCTTTTACCGTAAGATACTCATTTTTTAAACTCTCGTGTAAGTGATGCCTTAAGAAGATCATTGCTTTCGCGCGATCTTGAAGGGATGCATCATTTCCCATTTTTATGGTCTCTCCAAGACCCTTTGCATCCAAATGAATCTCTGCATCGAGGACCCACGATAAATAATTATTCCCCGATAATTCGAGAGCCACAAATTCGAGATGCGTGGGATTTGCCATGAAAAACTATGTATATAAAAGAAATAATAAAATTAGATCATTTTGCAATTTTATGTGCAATATTGAAACTTCTGGTTATCAATAGCTTTGCAACTTCAAGTGCATTGGTCTAAAAATAATCTGCAACTTCGGGTGCAGAGATATGTGACTTAAAAGAAATTCATAAAGTAATGAGTTTTAAGGAGAAATAAAATTGAATAAAAGAAATCCAAAATAAACAATCTAAATATAATGAAATATTAATAATTTGAAATTATACCTTATGGAGTAGAGTTTTATTATGATCATTAAAACTTCAAATATGTATGGTAGAGTCGTGCTGATAACGTATTATGAAATAGTTAAAAGAGAGATAGAGAAAAGAGAGAATAGGATAATAAACTGTTTATTCAATTGTTGCATTTCTTGTTTACATTGTAAGGCTTTATTTATAGGAAGATTAATTCTCTTCATAATACATAGAAATAAGAAAGAATAAATACAAATATAATGATATTCAAAATTCAAGAAAAGATATACATGCACCCTATTCTAGATTGTTCTTAACATAATAATACATAAATATATGGAGGTGATGTATTTAGAAGTTCAAGAAGGAAATTGACATCCATACTAAATTATTCATAACAATTATTAATTATTAGGTGTATACTAATAAGTTTTAGTTGTTCATTTATTGCTATAATAAATTATTTAAAAATAATTTGGACCAAAGTCTGGTATGTACATACCAATTTAATAACTATCATGCACCAATCCAACTTATGGAGAAAATTCTCATTAGACTTACCATCCAAACATATACGTCAGTTAATCAAACCACACTTCTAGTGCCCGAGTTCCTTCATGAAACCCATAAAATATAATAAAAATTGAACTAATTTCCTCCATGAGAATCTGACTAGCATTCAAAGTTCAATCCTCTTCTCCTTTTCCAATTTCACTTTAAACCACCTTCCTTCAAGAAGAAATTTAAGCATTCATGTCAGTAAGCTTGTGCTTCATGTTAAGAACAAATCTGACTAGCTTGTTTTTCAAGAGAAGAATGACTATATGATTGAGTGGTCGTGCTAGAACTAGGAGGATACTTGATCAACTTATCTTTGCGCATCATAGATTCATCCGAATAAGCTTGTGTTTCTTGTTATCAATGGCGAAACAATGATCTCAAAATTACTCGATTGTGTTTTAATCTAAACTTAGTCAAGAGTGATCTCAAATGAAGGAGGAAGGAAAGGAGAAGAAGATTATACAATTTATTCCCCTACCCATAATGGATAGAAATTTCATGGACCAGCCCGCTATTTTAGCTCATATTTTTTCTATTATTCGAAGGTATACCGCCTTGTCAGGTTTCCACAATGTTAGAGACAAACCAAGATATTTAATAGCGAATTGCTGACTATTGCAATGCAGCAGTTGTTGGATCGACCTCTTAAGGTCGTCCGGTATATGAATTACAGTAAAGGAGGATTTGCTATGGTTGATTTTGAGTCCGTTTATGTTGCCGAAGCAGAGTAGGGCTAGATGAATTAGTTGCAGATTGGTGCGGTGTGCCTCTGTGATGATGGATGTGTCATCGGAGTAATGGATTGCCTTAATTTGCATTTTTTGTTGTTTAGGTGATAAGGTGTTGATGTATTTAATCAAGCATTGAAGTGATTCTGCTACAAGATTAAATAGGAGGGGTGACAATGGGTCCTCCCGCCTCCTTTGTGGAAAAAGAACAACTGTATTTGACCATTTACCTTTTATGGTCGAGCTAGATGAGATTAGTAGGTTCTGATTCCATGAAAGTCAGTTTTGCGGGAAGCTTTTTTTTCCATGAGGAAGTCCACTTTGTATAGGACTGCGCGTATCTTACTTTGGTGCAGTAAATTAATATATTTCCTGGTTGCTAAAGAAGACTTTATGATTTGCCTATTTTTAGTGAATGTTATTCGGCTTTCAGAGACTAATTCTGGCATTTTATTTTGCGGTCTTATTGCTAAAAATTTCAATATTATTTTGATCGGATTATAATCCTGATTTTAGGATGAAAATATTCTCATATTAACCCTCCATGATTATTTTATTCTTTTCGTTTTCTCAAAGTCTTACTACCATCTTTTTTCCCAAGAAACTTCTATCTCCATTTCTCTCACTTCATTTCTCTTCAAAATTCGGAATTCTCTTTAGTTTTTCATCCTCTTTGTATAATCTATTAAATGCGGTACTCTCAGTGATCCCGCTATACTTTATGCAAGTCTTCATTTTGCCACAATGGGTGATAGACAAGATAGATAAAAATGAGGAGGGATTTTCTATGCGGAGGAACTAATAAATATCAAAGAGGAAAATACCTGCCAAAATGGGAATTTGCATGCACGTCAAAGAAAAATAGAGGACTCGGTGTCGAGGACCTCAAGCTGCACAAGAAAGCGCTACTAATGAAAATGGATTTGAAAAATAAAGTCAAAAGAAACCGGATTATGGTCCGACACCATAGCTCAATGCTATGGGGAGCAAGCTGAGCTATGGAACTGCAACTTCAAGGGTTTCTTTATTAGAGAACTAGAGGCTGCATTACTTGTGTTCAATAATAGAACAAAAATGCAACTAGATAATGGGGAAAAAGCAAAGTCTTGGAAACATTATTGGCACGATGGCATTCATGATAATCCAATTCCGTCTAGATAAAAGTCACATAAGATCAAATGTGTTTGTAGAATTTTATGTTTCATTATTTTACATCTATTTTTGTGCATTTGTAATGTGTATTTTTATACACATTTTTAGGGTATTTATCATCTCAAATTCAATCGAATTTCACATAAAATGTATGAAAAAGACTCATAACTCATAAAACATAATTTGAAACCTCTTAATACATTTTTGTGTTATTTTACAGGCGAAAATGCCATAAAAAGAAGGATTGGAGGATTTATTCGAAAGTCAACTCCAAAAGAAGCACCATAACGCAAATAATGGGCCAACGATGGCCAAATTATCCCTAAAACTCTCACATTTCCCATACACATACTTCTCTAACCTTAAACGATAAACAACGTCGGTGGAAAAGACCAAACATTGGAACGAGTAAGAAACGACCACAAAACGTTATGAAAACGTCAATTGTCTCATGACATTTCTTCAGCCGAACCGATATGTAAACCGACCACGTTCGGTCCCAAAGCAGAGAAGAAACGTCCACATTTCCTATGACGTTCCGATCATATGAATCCTAACCATCGTTTTACACCACAAACAAACCTAGCAGCGCAAGAATAGAGAGAATGCGACGTGCAAAAATTCTGGTCAAAACTAAAAAGTCAACCGCCGTAGTCAAGTCAACCCTTTCTCTCTCAAAAATGCGATTTTTTTCGAAATGCTCGGAATTGAACAAAGTCGATACCATTCGACTCGTCTTGGCAAGACAAGCACAACCGTATGATTAGCCATCACTGGAACGGCCAGAGTTGGCCGCAAAACGCGAAAAACCTCCTGTCAGCCCAAAAATAACCAATTTCGAGCTGCAGTTTTCTCGAGCTCACCATTTCCTACATAGACCTTGTTTTGTTATATTTCTAACGCCATTCTCTTCTACTCATTCCCATCTTTCCAACCATATAAAGAACTCAAAAAATGATGAAGAATTGAGTGAGATAATCGAGTTTGAACTCGGTGTTCAATGAAATTGAATTCTGTTTTTGCTGAAATAACTCAATTCGAGTGAAATCATGCAATTTGGGGCTGATTTGGGGAAAATTCGAATCGGTCGATTCTAGCTTGAATCGAGGTGCAATTGGAGCTTCAAATCAACTCAAGGAAGGTCCTAGCTTGGATTTCTCATTGTGGTTTGATTAAATCCTCCTTAAATTCTTTCTTTTTCTCCTAATTTTTTAAATCTGAATTTTTGGTGTAAAATGATGAATTTGAGATCGAATCGTGTTTGTTTAATCATGATTGAGTAGATCTGTGTAGGGATAGATATTTGTGAAGGAATCACTTGAAATCTTGCTTTATTTTGAATCAATTTGACCGATTTGTGTAATTGTTCATATATCACTATTAAAAATGAAAATCATTGATTTGATTGATTTGGCTGAATTTATTAGATCAATTATTAGTCATTCAAGGTCTTGGTTGAGAATTTTGATTGATTAATTGAAGTTTTGGATTGAATTTTATGATTTGAACATGAGTTGGCTGATTTTTGTTTAGATCCAATTTTCGGTCCATTAATTGAGTTTTTCTAGCTTCAATTTACTTAAACTTGTTATACAAATCTTGAAGATTGAATATTCAGTGATTAAGGATGGTATTCTTGATCAAATACTCTTAAAAATCCCTACTTTTAAACCAAAAAATCAAATCCTAGTCGGTTTACGTTTCTTTCTTTGTTTCATTTCTTTTTTTTTCAGTCGTTATCCCTTAATTTCGTGTCCAATTAAAATCTTAAAAATTAAATAAATAATTTTAAAATTTAGATCTCATTTAGTAGATAATTTTCAAATCAAATTTTGCCCAATTCCGATTTATAATTTGTGAGATTAATTTTCTAATTTTGTAATTTTTCTGTTCTTGATCTTTCTATCCAGATTTACTGATTCTTTTCTTCTGAATTTTTAAAAATATAAAAAAAAAACTAAAAATAATAAAATAGTTCTACTTGAAGAAATTTGAAGTGTAGATTCCAAATATGAATTTTGAAATATTAGTTGTTAAAACAGATCGAAGATATTATAACTTTTGTGAGTACTGGTCTGTCGGAACCAGTTTCTGATCCAGATCTGAATTTTCATTATAAATCTCAAACTACAAAACATCATTATATGAAATTTTAACAGATAATCCAAAAAGTTATAATTGAATTTCTGTATGAATTTTGGGATTTTTCAAGTTTTGGTGATTTTTCTATAATTTTCTGAATTTACTGCTGAACCGCTTTTGAATCTGAGATAAGTTCTGGACTGAATTGCAAATAACTCGAAAATCTTTAATAAAATAATAATAACAGTAAAGAACCACAATATAGATCTCTCTTTCTAGTTTCCAACGGTATCTTGTGAGTTGGATTCGGAGTTTATTTGGTCTAGTTACGAATTAAAGCACCAAGGTATGACGTGCTGAATTTTTCACGATAAGGCTGAAAAGAAAATTTAAACTTGGAAATTTACCTAATAAACCTTGAAATAAAAGATTTTACACTAAAGAATAATCATTGAAACTAGTTAATTCTTGAGGCTACACCTCCTTGTGTTCGACCCCTAAACTCATTACCACTCATACTCGTAATTGATTAATAGGGAAATATAAATTGTTTTGTTAAATTGTGTGAAATTCAACGACGGTTTTACCGCGATTTACAACATTCTAGATAGCCACATCACTTATGTTGATGACATGTATTATTGTCATTCGTTAGTTTCATGAACCGAATCGTAGTAAATTTATCAAGCCGAACATATAGCGAATTTTTTCTAGAATGTTTTTAATATTATAAATTACAACTAATAATTTTACTGTTTGTCAAACTTTTTTATACTAAGAATTTATTCAAGATTAAACAAACCATTCAATTTTTCATAAATGAATATCTCAAAAGATTTTTCAATTAATATAAATTCTTTTAAAATACTATTTTCGCATTTCTTTTTATTCATTTCTTCGTTTTCTTAAGAAATTTTTAATAATCATTTAGTTGAATTTTCTATTATATTGAGTTTCATATTAATATAGTTATTTATTTAATTTTTTCACCCAATAGAATATGTGAAGACCTATGTTAAATATATATATTAATATTTTATAAGAGAACGATATTTTACATAATTAGATTGTTATAACATATTGTAAACGAATAATCAAAATTTTAATATGTATCATAAGTGAAAACTAATATATTGTAATAAATGTTATTTTTCTATCAACGAGACAACACCATTCAATAAAAAATAGTATATTACAATTACTATTTTATTAATTAAGATACTATATGGTATACTTTAACTTTGATACAAATAAAAAGATGGGGGAAGATGGGCGAAGAAATTAATAAAAATCTAACTATGAATTAACAAAAAGACCATTTTACCTTTAGGGTTTGCTTGGTTTGAAGTAAACTTAGAGGAAAGAAAGTTAAGGGAATAGAGTAGGGGAAAGAAGGGGAAATGAGTTTTCTTCACTTGCTTGGTTAGGGTGAATGAAAAGTAAGGGTAAAATGGAGAGGGAATTTGAACTAAAATAAAAAAAATTTAAAATAAATATATTTTTAACAAAATTTTCTATATATAAATATTTATAATTTTTAATAAAACAAAAATATCTTAGCATTCCAGCTTTTTTTTTTAATATGATACTAATATCATTGGACATATATATTGTAAAATTATTATTTTTCAATAAATATTATGGAATATGCCAATTTTTTATTTTGCAAAAAATGTTTATTTTACCCATGATAATTTTAGTAATATATTTGATACATTATCATTTTAGAATATATATGATTGAAAATGTGATAAAAAATTTTAAATTAAGGTGATAAAATAAAGTATAAAATTCATGTTCTTACCTCCATTTTATGGCACACTTGACATTTCCATTTCTAATAATTCTCCTTAATTCTCTTTTTCTCCCCTGACTTCAAAATTTTTTCTCTTTCCTTACCTTTCGCCCACCCCCTATCTTTACCCAAAACCATGGAAAGCCTTAGCCATTAGCTGAAAATCCATCTCCATCTCTCGTAAAATTAACCCCCTCACGACTCCTCCACGGCCCGACACCGCAGTGATGACCCGGAGTTACAGACCAAGTCTGGCTCCAAATCACCATTTCAGGTCTCTCTCTCTCTCTCTCTCTCTCTCTCTCTCTCTCTCTCTCTCTCTCTCTCCAGTGTATCAGTATTGTGTGGATGGTGTGTTACTGCCTGAGCATAGAAATAGAGTGAGAAAGACTTCAATAATGATGGATGCTATTGACTGGGTATATAGTTGTTGATTTCTTAATTCACAATTAAGACTTAATTCTCACAAACCCCGGACTGAATTGGTGCTCTAATTACATATTCAGATCTTAATTAATTGGAATTTTCTTCTAATTTTTCAATGTATTACACTTCTACTCGTTTTTTTTGTTTTTCTGAAAATCTATAACAACGGATTTATTTCGACGTTTCGATTCGAATTTTTTGGTTTTGTAAATAACAATACAAATTGTCTTTTTTTGATGTAAGATTAAAATTTTTGTGGTTTTGAGAAAACAAGAAGAGATTGCTTTTTTCGATGTATTGCACTTCAATTCGATATTTTTTTTGTTTTTCTGCAAATCTATTACAAAGGAGTTATTTCCATGTATTGGATTTCTTTTTTTGCAGTTGTGTAAATGACAATACAAATATTGTTTTATCCGTGTATTAGATTAAAATTTTTGTGATTTTGAGAAAACAACAAGAGATAGATTTTTTCAATGTATTACATTTCAATTCAATTTTTTTCGTTTTTGTGGAAATCTATAACAACGGAGTTATTTCGACGTATTCGAGTCCATTTTTCGGTTTTGTAAATAACAATACAAATTATCTTTTTTCGATGTAAGATTAAAATTTTTGTGGTTTTGAGAAAACAACAAGAGATTGCTTTTTTCCATGTATTACACATATTTTCCATTTTTTTTTAGGTTTAGTCCAAATCTATTACAAGTGAGTTATTTTCACGTATTAGATTTCCTTTTTTGCGGTTAGGTAAATAACAATACAAATACTGTTTTTTTCATGTATTAGATTGAAATTTTTGTTCTTTTGAGAAAACAACAAGAGATTGATTTTTTTAATGTATTACACTTCTATTCGATTTTTTTTGTTTTTGTGGAAATCTATAAGAACGAAGTTATTTCCACTTATTGGACTTAATTTTTTTGGGGTTTTAGTAAACACAATACAAATAATATTTTTTCAATTTATTAGATTGAAATTTTTATGGTTTTGAGAAAACAACAAGAGAATAATTTTTTCAATGTATTACACATCTATTCGATTTTTTCTGTTTTTGTGGAAATCTATAACAACGGAGTAATTTCCACGTATGAGATCTTATTTTTTTCGGTGTTATAAAAAGGAATTGAAATTGTGTTTTTTCCTTGTATTAGATTTAAATTTTTGTGGTTTTGAGAAAATGAAAAGAGAATCCTTTTTTCCTTGTATTACACTTCAATTCGATTTTTTTTATGTTTGTGGTAATCTATAAGAACGGAGTTATTTCCACGTATTAGACTTAATTTTTTGGGGTTTTGTAAAACACAATACGAATAATGTTTTCGATGTTAGATTTAAATTTTTTTGGTTCTGAGAAACAACATGTGATTGCTTTTTTCCATTTATTACACTTCAATTCGATTTTTTTTTATTTTTGTCCAAATCTATTACAAGAGAGTTATTTTCACGTATTAGATTTCATTTTTTGCGGTTGTCTAAATAATAATACAAATATTATTCTTTTCATGTATTAGATTGAAATTTTTGGGGTTTTGAGAAACAACAAGAGATTGATTTTTTCAATGTATTACACTTCTAATCGATTTTTTTTGTTTGGTGGAAATCTAGCACAACGGAGTTATTTCCACGTATGAGATTTTTTTATTTTTTTCGATTTGCAAAAAACAATAGAAATTATCTTTTCTCCATGTAGTATATTTAAATTTTTGTGGTTTTGAGAAAACAACAAGATATTGCTTTTTTCCATGTATTATAATTCAATTAAATTTTTTATGTTTTTGTGGAAATCTATAAGAGCGGTGTTATTTACACATATTGGATTTCATTTTTTGCGGTTTTGTAAATAACAATACAAATTGGGTTTTTTCGATGTTAGATTTAATTTTTTGTGGTTTTGAGAGAACAACAGGAGATTGCTTTTTTCGATGTATTACACTTCAATTCGATTTTTTTTGTTTTTGTGCAAATCTATTACAAAGGAGTTATTTCCACGGATTAGATTTCATTTTTGGCGGTTGTGTAAATGACAATACAAATATTGTTTTATTCGTGTATTACATTAAAAATTTTGTGGTTTTGAGAAAACAACAAGAGATGGATTTTTTCGAAGTATTACACTTCTATTCGATTTTTTTTGTTTTTGTGGAAATCTATAACAACGGAGTTATTTCGACGTATTCGATTCCATTATTTCGATTTTGTAAATGATAAAACAAATTGTCTTTTTTCGATGTAAGATTTAAATTTTTGTGGTTTTGAGAAAACAACAAGAGATTGCTTTTTTCCATGTATTACACATCTTTTCGATTTTTTGTTTTAGTTCAAATCTATTAGAAGGGAGTTATTTTCACGTATTAGATTTCATTTTTTGCGGTTATGTAAATAAGAATACAAATACTATTTTTTCCATGTATTAGAGTGAAATTTTTGTGGTTTTGAGAGAACAACAAGAGATTTAATTTTTCAATGTATTACACTTCTAATCGATTTTTTTTTGTTTTTGTGCAAATCTATTACAAGGGAGTTATTTCCACATATTAGATTTCTTTTGCGGTCGTGTAATTGACAATTCAAATATTGTTTTATCTGTGTATTAGATTAAAATTTTTATGGTTTTGAGAAAACAACAAGAGATGGATTTTTTCAATGTATTACACTTCTATTCGATTTTTTTTTGTTTTTTTGGAAATCTATAACAAGGGAGTTATTTCAACGTATTCGATTCCATTTTTTTTTATTTTGTAAACGACAATACAAATTGTCTTTTTTCGATGTTAGATTTAAATTTTTGTGATTTTGAGAAAAAACATGTGATTGCTTTATTCCATTTATTACACTTCAATTCGATTTTTTTTGTTTTTGTCCAAATCTATTACAAGAGAGTTATTTTCACGTATTAGATTTCATTTTTTGTGGTTGTGTAAATAACAATACAAATATTATTCTTTCCATGTATTAGATTGAAATTTTTGGAGCTTTTGAGAAAACAACAAGAGCTCGATTTTTTCAATGTATTACACTTCTTGATCGATTTTTTTTATTTTTGTTGAAATCTAGAACAATGGAGTTATTTCCATGTATGAGATTTTATTTTTTCGGTTTTATAAAAAAAACAATAGTAATTATCTTTTATCCATGTAGTAGATTCAATTTTTTTATGGTTTAGCGAAATCAACAAGATATTACTTTTTTCCATGTATTATAATTCAATTCGATTTTTTATGTTTTTGTTGAAATCTATAAGAGCGGTGTTATTTCCACATATTGGATTTCATTTTTTGCGATTTTGTAAATAACAATACGAATTGGGTTTTTTCGATGTTGGATTTATTTTTTGTGGTTTTGAGAAAACAAGAAGAGATTGCTTTTTTCGATGTATTACACTTCAATTCGATTTTTTTTGTTTTTGTGCACTATTATAAGGGAGTTATTTCCACGTATTAGATTTCTATTCGATTTTTTTTGTTTTTTTGGAAATCTAAAACAACAGAGTTATTTCGACGAATTCGATTCCATTTTAATCTAACATTACAAATTGTCTTTTTTCGATGTAAAATTTAAAATTTTGTGATTTTGAGAAAACAAAAAGAGATTGCTTTTTTCCATGTATTACACATCTTGTCGATTTTTTTCGTTTTAGTCCAAATCTATTAGAAGGGAGTTATTTTCACGTATTAGATTTTATTTTTTGCGGTTATGTAAATAACAATACAAATACAGTTTTTTCCATGTATTAGATTAAAAATTTTGTGGTTTTGAGAAAACAACAAGAGATTGATTTTTTCAATGTATTACACTTCTATTCGATTTTTTCTGTTTTTGTGGAAAACAACGGAGTTATTTGCACGTATGAGATTTTATTTTTTTCGGTGTTATAAAAAAGAATTGAAATTGTGTTTTTTTCATGTATTTTTGTGGTTTGGAGAGACTGAAAAGAGATTCCTTTTTTCCTAGTATTACACTTCAATTCGATTTTTTTTATGTTCGTGTAAATCTATAAGAACGGAGTTATTTGCTCGTATTGGACTTAATTTTTTGGGGTTTTGCAAAATACAATACAAATAATGTTTTCGATGTTATATTTAAATTTTTTTGGTTCTGAGAATCAATATGTGATTGCTTTTTTCCATTTATTACACTTTCATTCGATTTTTTTTTATTTTTCTCCAAATCTATTACAAGAGAGTTATTTTCACGTATTAGATTTCGTTTTTTGCGGTTGTGTAAATAACAATACAAATATTATTCTTTCCATGTATTAGATTGAAATTTTTGGGGTTTTGGGAAACAACAAGAGATTGATTTTTTCAATGTATTACACTTCTAATCGATTTTTTTTGTGTTGGTGGAAATCTAGCACAACGGAGTTATTTCCACGTATGAGATTTTATTTTTTTTTATTTTACAAAAAATAATAAAAATTATCTTTTCTCCATGTAGTATATTTTAATTTTTGTGGTTTTCATAAAACAACAAGATATTGCTTTTTTCCATGTATTATAATTCAATTAAATTTTTTATGTTTTTGTGGAAATCTATAAGAGCGGTGTTATTTCCACGTATTGGATTTCATTTTTTGCGGTTTTGTAAATAACAATACAAACTAGATTTTTTCGATGTTACATTTAATTTTTTGTGGTTTTGAGAAAACAACAAGAGATTGCTTTTTTCGATGTATAACACTTCAATTCGATTTTTTTTGTTTTTGAGCATATCTATTACAAAGGAGTTATTTCCACATATTAGATTTCACTTTTGGCGGTTGTGTAATTGACAATACAAATATTGTTTTATTCGTGTAATACATGAAAATTTTTGTGATTTTGAGAAAACAACAAGAGATGGATTTTTTCAAAGTTTTACACTTCTATTCGATTTTTTTTGTTTTTGTGGAAATCTATAACAACGGAGTTATTTCGACGTATTCGGTTCCATTTTATCGATTTTGTAAATGACAATACCAATTGTCTTTTTTTGATGTAAGATTTAAATTTTTGTGGTTTTGAGAAAACAACAAGAGATTGATTTTTTCAATGTATTACACTTCTATTCGATTTTTTCTGTTTTCGTGGAAATCTATAAAAACGGAGTTATTTCGACATATGAGATTTTATTTTTTTCGCCTTTGTAAAAAATAATTGAAATTGTGTTTTTCCCATGTATTAGATTAAAATTTTTGTGGTTTTGAGAAAATGAAAAGATATTCCTTTTTTCCTCGTATTACACTTCAATTCGATTTTTTTTGTGTTTGTTGAAATCAATAAGAACGGAGTTATTTCCACCTATTGGGCTTAGTTTTTTGGGGTTTTGTAAAACACAATACAAATAATATTTTTTCCATGTATTAGATTAACTTTTTTTGTGGTTTTGAGAAAACAGCAAGAGATTGCTTTTCTCCGTGTATTACACTTAAATTCGATTTTTTATATTTTTGTGGATATCTATTACAAAGGAGTTATTTCGTCGTAAAATAATTCCATTTTTTCAGTTTGTAAATGGCAATACAAATTATCTTTTTTCGATGTTAGATTAAAATTTTTGTGATTTTGAGAAAAAACATGTGATTGCATTTTTCCATTTATTACACTTCAATTTGATTTTTTTTGTTTTTGTCCAAATCTATTACAAGAGAGTTATTTTCACGTATTAGATTTTAATTTTTGTGGTTGTGTAAATAACAATACAAATATTATTCTTTCCATGTATTAGATTGAAATTTCTCGGGCTTTTGAGAAAACAACAGGAGATTGATTTTTTCAATGTATTACACTTCTGATCGATTTTTTTTATTTTTGTGGAAATCTGGAACAATGGAGTTATTTCCACGTATGAGATTTTAGTTTTTTCGGTTTTATAAAAAAAAACAATTGGAATTATCTTTTATCGCTGTAGTAGATTCAATTTTTTTATGGTTTAGCGAAATCAACAAGATATTACTTTTTTCCATGTATTATAATTCAATTCGATTTTTTATGTTTTTATGGAAATCTATAAAATCGGTGTTATTTCCACATAGTGGATTTCATTTTTTGCGGTTTTGTAAATAACAATACGAATTAGATTTTTTCGATGTTAGATTTAATTTTTTGTGGTTTTGAGAAAACAACAAGAGATTGCTTTTTTCGATGTATTACACTTCAATTCGATTTTTTTTGTTTTTTTGGAAATCTAAAACAACCGAGTTATTTCGACGTATTCGATTCAATTTTTTCGGTTATATAAATAACAGTGCAAATTGTCTTTTTTCGATGTAAAATTTAAATTTTTGTGATTTTGAGAAAAACAAAAAGAGATTGCTTTTTTTCCATGTATTACACATCTTTTCGATTTTTTTCGTTTTAGTCCAAATCTATTAGAAGGGAGTTATTTTCACGTATTAGATTTTATTTTTTGCGGTTATGTAAATAACAATACAAATACAGTTTTTTCCATGTATTAGATTGAAATTTTTGTGGTTTTGAGAAAACAACAAGAGATTGATTTTTTCAATGTATTACCGTTCTATTCAATTTTTTCTATTTTTGTGGAAATTTATAACAACGGAGTTATTTCCACGTATGAGATTTTATTTTTTTCGGTGTTATAAAAAAGAATTGAAATTGTATTTTTTCCATGTATTAGATTTAAATTTTTGTGGTTTTGAGAAAATGAAACGAAATTCCTTTTTTCCTTGTATTATACTTCAATTCGATTTTTTTTATGTTTGAGTAAATCTATAAGATCGGACTTATTTCCACGTATTGGACTTAATTTTTTGGGGTTTTGTAAAACACCATACAAATAATGTTTTTTCCATGTATTAGATTAACTTTTTTGTGGTTTTGAGAAAACAACAAGAGATTGCTTTTCTCCGTGTATTACACTTCAATTCAATTTTTTATGTTTTTGTGGAAATCGATAACAAAGGAGTTATTGCCACATAAAAGAATTCCTTTTTTTTATTTTGTAAATGACAATACAAATTGTCTGTTTTCGATGTTAGATTTAAATTTTTGTGATTTTGAGAAAAAACATGTGATTGCTTAGTTCCATTTATTACACTTCAATTCGATTTTTATTGTTTTTGTCCAAATCTATTACAAGAGAGTTATTTTCACGCATTGGATTTCATTTTTTGTGGTTCTGTAAATAACAATACAAATATTATTCTTTCCGTGTATTAGATTGTAATTTTTGGGGCTTTGGAGGAAACAACAAGAGATTGATTTTTTTATTTTTGTGGAAATCTAGAACAATGGAGTTATTTCCAGGTATGAGATTTTAGTTTTTTCGGTTTTTTAAAAAAAAAATATACTAATTATCTTTTATCCATGTAGTAGATTCAATTTATTTATGGTTTAGCGAAATCAACAAGATATTACTTTTTTCCGTGTATTATAATTCAATTCTTTTTTTATGTTTTTGTTGAAATCTATAAGAGCGGTGTTATTTCCACATATTGGATTTCATTTTTTGCGGTTTTGTAAATAACAAAACGAATTGGGTTTTTACGATGTTAGATTTAATTTTTTGTGGTTTTGAGAAAACAACAAGAGATTGCTTTTTTCGATGTATTACACTTCAATTCGATTTTTTTTGTTTTTGTGGACTATTATAAGGTAGTTATTTTCACGTATTAGATTTATTTTTTTGCGGTTGTGTAAATGACAATACAAATATTGTTTTATCCGTGTATTAGATTAAAAATTTGGTGGTTTTGAGAAAACAATGAGAGATGGATTTTTTTCAACGTACTACACTTCTATTCGATTTTTTTTTGTTTTTTTGGAAATCTGTAACAACGGAGTTATTTTGACGTATTCGATTCCATTTTTTCGGTTATATAAATAACAGTACAAATTGTCTTTTTTCGATGTAAAATTTAAATTTTTGTGATTTTGAGAAAACAAAAAGAGATTGCTTTTTTCCATATATTGCACATCTTTTCGATTTTTTTTGTTTTTGTCCAATTCTATTACAAGGGACTTATTTTCACGTATTAGATTTAATTTTTTGCGGTTATGTAAATAACAATACAAATATAGTTTTTTCCATGTATTGGATTAAAATTCTTGTGGTTTTGAGAAAACAACAAGAGATTGATTTTTTCAATGTATTACACTTCTATTCGATTTTTTCTGTTTTTGTGGAAATCTATAACAACGGAGTTATTTCCACGTATGAGATTTTATATTTTTCGGTGTTATAAAAAAGAATTGAAATTGTGTTTTTTTCCATGTATTAGATTTAAATTTTTGTGGTTTTGAGAAAACGAAAAGAAATTCCTTTTTTCCTTGTAATACACTTCAATTCGATTTTTTTTATATTTTGTGGAAATCTATAAGAACGGAGTTATTTCCACATATTGGACTTAATTTTTTGGGGTTTTGTAAAACACAATACAAATAATGTTTTTTCCATGTATTAGACTAAATTTTTTGTGGTTTTGAGAAAACAACAAGAGATTGCTTTTCTCCATGTATTACACTTCAATTCAATTTTTTTTGTTTTTGTGGAAATCGATAACAAAGGAGTTATTGCCACATAAAAGAATTCCATTTTTTTTATTTTGTAAATGACAATACAAATTGTCTTTTTTCGATGTTGGATTTTGTATTTATACGGTTTGATAAAAAACATGTGATTGCTTTTTTCCATTTATTACACTTCAATTCGATTTTTATTATCTTTGTCCAAATCTATTACAAGAGAGTTATTTTCACGTATTAGATTTCATTTTTTGTGGTTGTGTAAGTAACAATACAAATATTATTCTTTCCATGTATTAGATTGAAATTTTTGGGGCTTTCGAGAAAACAACAAGGGATTGATTTTTTCAATGTATTACACTTCTGGTCGATTTTTTTTTATTTTTGTGGAAATCTAGAACCATGGAGTTATTTCCACGTATGAGATTTTATTTTTTTCGGTTTTATAAAAAAAAATAATCGGAATTATCTTTTATCCATGTAGTAGATTCAATTTTTTTATGGTTTGGCGAAATCAACAAGATATTACTTTTTTCCATGTATTATAATTCAATTCGATTTTTTATGTTTTTGTGAAAATCAATAAGAGCGGTGTTATTTCCACATATTGGATTTCATTTTTTGCGGTTTTGTAAATAACAATACGTATTGGGTTTTTCGATGTTAGATTTAATTTTTTGTGGTTTTGAGAAAACAACAAGAGATTGCTTTTTTCGATGTATTACACTTCAATTCGATTTTTTTTCTTTTTGTGCACTATTATAAGGGAGTTATTTCCACGTATTAGATTTCTTTTTTTGCGGTTGTGTAAATGACAATACAAATATTGTTTTATCCGTGTATTAGATTAAAAATTTCATGGTTTTGAGAAAATAAAGAGAGATGGATTTTTTTCAATGTATTACACTTCTATTCGATTTTTTTTGTTTTTTTGGAAATCTATAACAACGGAGTTATTTCGAAGTATTCGATTCCATTTTTTCGGTTATGTAAATAACAGTACAAATTGTCTTTTTTCGATGTAAAATTTAAATTTTTGTGATTTTGAGAAAACAAAAAGAGATTGCTTTTTTCAATGTATTACAAATCATTTCGATTTTTTTCGTTTTAGTCCAAATCTATTGGAAGGGAGTTATTTTCACGTATTAGATTTTATTTTTTGCGGTTTTGTAAATAACAATACAAATACTGTTTTTTCCATGTATTAGATTAAAATTTTTGTGGTTTTGAGAAAACAACAAGAGATTGATTTTTTCAATGTATTACACTTCTATTCGAATTTTTCTGTTTTTGTGGAAATCTATAACAACGGAGTTATTTCCACGTATGAGATTTTATATTTTTCGGTGTTATAAAAAAGAATTGAAATTGTGTTTTTTCCATGTATTAGATTAAAATTTTTGTGGTTTTGAGAAAATGAAAAGAAATTCCTTTTTTCCTTGTAATACACTTCAATTCGATTTTTTTTATATTTGTGGAAATCTATAAGAGCGGAGTTATTTCCACGTACTGGACTTAAATTTTTGGGGTTTTGTAAAACACAATACAAATAATATTTTTTCCATGTATTAGATGAACTTTTTTGTGGTTTTGAGAAAACAACAAGAGATTGCTTTTCTCCATGTATTACAGTTCAATTCAATTTTTTATGTTTTCGTGGAAATCGATAACAAAGGAATTATTTCCACATAAAAGAATTCTATTTTTTTTATTTTGTAAATGACAATACAAATTGTCTTTTTTCGATGTTGGATTTAAATTTATGTGGTTTGAGAAAAAACATGTGATTGCTTTTTTCCATTTATTACACTTCAATTCGATTTTTATTGTTTTTGTCCAAATCTATTACAAGAGAGTTATTTTCACGTATTAGATTTCATTTTTTGTGGTTGTTTAAATAACAATACAAATATTATTCTTTCCATGTATTAGATTGAAATTTTTGGGGCTTTTGAGGAAACAACAAGAGATTGATTTTTTCAGTGTATTACACGTATGATCGATTTTTTTTATTTTTGTGGAAATCTAGAACAATGGAGTTATTTTCACGTATGAGATTTTATTTTTTTCGGTTTTATAAAAAAAAATAGTAATTATCTTTTATCCATGTAGTAGATTAAATAATTTTATGGTTTAGCGAAATCAACAAGATATTACTTTTTTCCATGTATTATAATTCAATTCGTTTTTTTATGTTTTTGTTGAAATCTATAAGAGCGGTGTTATTTCCACATATAGGATTTCATTTTTTGCGGTTTTGTAAATAACAATACGAATTGGGTTTTTTCGATGTTAGATTTAATTTTTTGTGGTTTTGAGAAAACAACAAGAGATTGCTTTTTTCGATGTATTACACTTCAATTCGATTTTTTTTCTTTTTGTGCACTATTATAAGGGAGTTATTTCCACGTATTAGATTTCTTTTTTTGCGGTTGTGTAAATGACAATACAAATATTGTTTTATCCGTGTATTAGATTAAAAATTTCATGGTTTTGAGAAAACAAAGAGAGATGGATTTTTTTCAATGTATTACACTTCTATTCGATTTTTTTTGTTTTTTTGGAAATCTATAACAACGGAGTTATTTCAAAGTATTCGATTCCATTTTTTCGGTTATGTAAACAACAGTACAAATTGTCTTTTTTCGATGTAAAATTTAAATTTTTGTGATTTTGAGAAAACAAAAAGAGATTGCTTTTTTCAATGTATTACAAATCATTTCGATTTTTTTCGTTTTAGTCCAAATCTATTAGAAGGGAGTTATTTTCACGTATTAGATTTTATTTTTTGCGGTTTTGTAAATAACAATACAAATACTGTTTTTTCCATGTATTAGATTAAAATTTTTGTGGTTTTGAGAAAACAACAAGAGATTGATTTTTTCAATGTATTACACTTCTATTCGAATTTTTCTGTTTTTGTGGAAATCTATAACAACGGAGTTATTTCCACGTATGAGATTTTATTTTTTCGGTGTTATAAAAAAGAATTGAAATTGTGTTTTTTCCATGTATTACATTTAAATTTTTGTGGTTTTGAGAAAATGAAAAGAAATTCCTTTTTTCCTTATATTACACTTCAATTCGATTTTTTTTATGTTTGTGGAAATCTATAAGAACGGAGTTATTTCCACATATTGGACTTAATTTTTTGGGGTTTTGTAAAACACAATACAAATAATGTTTTTTCCATGTATTAGACTAAATTTTTGGTGGTTTTGAGAAAACAACAAGAGATTGCTTTTCTCCGTGTATTACACTTCAATTCAATTTTTTTTGTTTTTGTGGAAATCGATAACAAAGGAGTTATTGCCACATAAAAGAATTCCATTTTTTTATTTTGTAAATGACAATACAAATTGTCTTTTTTCGATGTTAGATTAAAATTTTTGTGATTTTGAGGAAAAACATGTGATTGCTTTTTTCCATTTATTACACATCAATTCGTTTTTTTTTTTTTTTTTTTTTTCTCCAAATCTATTACAAGAGAGTTATTTTCACGTATTAGATTTCATATTTTGTGGTTGTGTAATTAACAATACAAATATTATTCTTTCCATGTATTAGATTGAAATTTTTGGGGCTTTTGAGAAAACAACAAGAGATTGATCTTTCCAATGTATTATACTTCTGATCGATTTTTTCGTTTTTATGGAAATCTAGAACAATGGAGTTATTTCCACGTATGAGATTTTATTTTTTTCGGTTTTACAAAAAAAACAATAGGAATTATCTTTTATCCTTGTAGTAGATTCAATTTTTTATGGTTTAGCGAAATCAACAAGATATTACCTTTTTCCATGTATTATAATTCAATTCGATTTTTTATGTTTTTGTTGAAATCAGTAAGAGCGGTGTTACTTCCACATATTGGATTTTATTTTTTGCGGTTTTGTAAATAACAATATGAATTGGGTTTTTTCGATGTTAGATTTAATTTTTTGTGGTTTTGAGAAAACAACAAGAGATTGCTTTTTTCGATGTATTACACTTCAATTCAATTTTTTTTGTTTTTGTGCACTATTATAAGGGAGTTATTTCCACGTATTAGATTTCTTTTTTTGCGGTTGTGTAAATGACAATACAAATATTGTTTTATCCGTGTATTAGATTAAAAATTTCATGGTTTTGAGAAAACAAAGAGAGATGGATTTTTTTCAATGTATTACACTTTTATTCGATTTTTTTTGTTTTTTTGGAAATCTATAACAACGGAGTTATTTCGAAGTATTCGATTCCATTTTTTCGGTTATGTAAACAACAGTACAAATTGTCTTTTTTCGATGTAAAATTTAAATTTTTGTGATTTTGAGAAAACAAAAAGAGATTGCTTTTTTCAATGTATTACAAATCATTTCGATTTTTTTCGTTTTAGTCCAAATCTATTAGAAGGGAGTTATTTTCACGTATTAGATTTTATTTTTTGCGGTTTTGTAAATAACAATACAAATACTGTTTTTTCCATGTATTAGATTAAAATTTTTGTGGTTTTGAGAAAACAACAAGAGATTGATTTTTTCAATGTATTACACTTCTATTCGAATTTTTCTGTTTTTGTGGAAATCTATAACAACGGAGTTATTTCCACGTATGAGATTTTATTTTTTCGGTGTTATAAAAAAGAATTGAAATTGTGTTTTTTCCATGTATTACATTTAAATTTTTGTGGTTTTGAGAAAATGAAAAGAAATTCCTTTTTTCCTTATATTACACTTCAATTCGATTTTTTTTATGTTTGTGGAAATCTATAAGAACGGAGTTATTTCCACATATTGGACTTAATTTTTTGGGGTTTTGTAAAACACAATACAAATAATGTTTTTTCCATGTATTAGACTAAATTTTTTGTGGTTTTGAGAAAACAACAAGAGATTGCTTTTCTCCGTGTATTACACTTCAATTCAATTTTTTTTGTTTTTGTGGAAATCGATAACAAAGGAGTTATTGCCACATAAAAGAATTCCATTTTTTTTATTTTGTAAATGACAATACAAATTGTCTTTTTTCGATGTTAGATTAAAATTTTTGTGATTTTGAGGAAAAACATGTGATTGCTTTTTTCCATTTATTACACATCAATTCGTTTTTTTTTTTTTTTGTTTTTCTCCAAATCTATTACAAGAGAGTTATTTTCACGTATTAGATTTCATATTTTGTGGTTGTGTAATTAACAATACAAATATTATTCTTTCCATGTATTAGATTGAAATTTTTGGGGCTTTTGAGAAAACAACAAGAGATTGATCTTTCCAATGTATTATACTTCTGATCGATTTTTTCGTTTTTATGGAAATCTAGAACAATGGAGTTATTTCCACGTATGAGATTTTATTTTTTTCGGTTTTACAAAAAAAACAATAGGAATTATCTTTTATCCTTGTAGTAGATTCAATTTTTTATGGTTTAGCGAAATCAACAAGATATTACCTTTTTCCATGTATTATAATTCAATTCGATTTTTTATGTTTTTGTTGAAATCAGTAAGAGCGGTGTTACTTCCACATATTGGATTTTATTTTTTGCGGTTTTGGAAATAACAATATGAATTGGGTTTTTTCGATGTTAGATTTAATTTTTTGTGGTTTTGAGAAAACAACAAGAGATTGCTTTTTTCGATGTATTACACTTCAATTCAATTTTTTTTGTTTTTGTGCACTATTATAAGGGAGTTATTTCCTGTAAATCGCGTTAAAACCGTCGTTGAATTTCACACAATTTAACAAAACAATTTATATTTCCCTATTAATCAATTACGAGTATGAGTGGTAATGAGTTTAGGGGTCGAACACAAGGAGAATGGCCTTGAGGTATTACAATTCTTTTCAAAAGTAGGTCTTGTTTTTGTTCAGATGTTGCAGACTATTTTTAGAAGGTTATTGATGAATTGAAATAAATTCGTACACAAATCCTTTGAAAATTCTTGAATAATATTTCCACATATCCAAAAGTTGCAAATGATATGTCAATGGAAAATAGAGAATGAGATCTTCACAATGCAAGGTGAATCAATTATCACTTTTGTTCATATTTTTTATGTAATTTTCGTTTTAGTCCTCAATTTTCACAATTAGTCAACAGAGTTGTTCAAAAAAATCACAGAAAATCGAAAATTACTTCAAAAATCACCAAAAATTAAGAGAAATTAGGAAAGCAAGTTCATATTATGTGGTAAAAATCTCAGATCAAAATGATTGATATTCCAAAAGTTATGGTCAAAACTCAGAACATATGACAGGATTGGACGAGAGAATGGTATTAGTTGTCAAAAGAGGGTGGAATTCAAATTTTATCCAAATAACAACTCAATTAAAATTCAGATTAAGAAACTACACTTCAAAATGAATTACTGAGATCTAGATTTTTTATTTATAGGATTTTTCTACTAATTTCTAAAAATCGTAGAAAAACAGTCAGAATCACAAATCAAGAACATGAAATTAAAAAGTCAAGACTTTGCACAGATTTTTTTCTTACAAATTTAACATAAAAGCATTGGGCACATATTATATGAAAGTTGTTCTAAAATATCTAAAGAAACACAAAATATTTTTTTTATGATTTTCTTTGATCAGATCTGAGATCAAACAATTTTTTTACCGAAACCGATAAAAATAAAATGCATAAAATTGTGTTTTTGAATTAATAGGATAAAAGTAGGGATTTTTAAGGCAATTTGATCAAGAATTGTATCATTAATCACTAAATATTCAGTTTATCAGATTTGGCACAAGTTTGAATTATTTCCAACCAGAAAAATTCAGCAAATAGATCAAAAATTCAGATCAAACACCAATCAACCAACTAGTGTTTGATCTTAATTTTTGAACTAAAAACTTCACTAAATCAAGCAAAAACCTCAACCAAGATTCAAGATGATAAAATGGACTAACATGCATGAAAAATTCAGTTCTAAATGACCTAATTAATTCAACCAAATCGATTAAATCAAGAAAAATCCAGATTTAACAAAGATATTAAGAACAAGTACCAAATCAGTCAATTTAATTCAAATTAAAGCAAGATTTCAAACAATTCTATCACAAAAAGCCTATCCCTACAAGATTCTACTCACACATGATAAGATCAACCGAAATTAGGCATGTGTTCATCATGTTCTTTTACAAATTTGATCTTGTGATCTAAAATTGAATATAAGAGATTAAATGAAAATTGGATCGAACCGAGACGTGGAAGATCAACCGAAAACTTCCTTGAGCCGATTTGAACCTCCAACCGATGCTTGATTCCAGCCGAACCAATCAATTGCCTTTTTCACCCAAATCAACCCGAATTGGTGAATTTCACTCAAACTCGAAAATTGAAGCTCGAAAAGCTCTGAGATTCAGTAATGGAGTTACTTGAAGCTTTAAGAAGATGATTGGAGAGTAATGTGTTGAAAGAATTTGGAGAATGGAAGAATGATTTTCATGAATGGGTTGATCGGTCGAATTTATAGAGAGGGTCGGTCCGGAGAGTGGGGGACAAACCGAGCGATTCCATTGGCTCGAGCGGATCAAGTGGGGTGTGCTTGAAGATCTGGACGAAATTTCGTTGAATTCGGTTGAGATTTGATCCGGTTTTGGTTGGAAAATATTTTCCTCTGTTTTGGCGGAAGAACGCTCAGATTGAATCTGAGTTTGAATTTCGCGATGTTACGCTGACAAGTGGGCCCATTCGTTGATCTGCTGAGTTAAAACGGGTTGAAACGCGCGTGAAATGAGTCACTCACGGAGTAAGAATTCGCGCTGAAGATTTTTTTCCGATTCTTCTGTGTCGCTGCGAGTTGAAACTTCGATGAAACGAGTCGCAGAACGCATGAAACGGGTTGCTCGCATTCCTTCAGATAGGTGCTGAGTTTGAATCACTCTGTTGATCTTTTATGGCGGAATGGGTCGAACGCGCGTGAAACGGGTTGCTCTCGAGCGAGAATGGCGCTGAATCCATTTTGAACGAAGATTGCTTGATTTTATGTGGATCGCGATCTACAGTCTGTCCTAAAACGAAACTCTGACAGACCAGTGTGAAGTAAATATGGAGTTTGGATCCAATTTTGCATAAATTTCCAGACCCGTTATCGCTTCTTCTTCAACCCGTAACTCGAGTTTTCTCTACTCTTCATTGTGGCTCGTGATTTCACTCTCAACGACTTCCTCTCGTCATCACGAATCTACAGAGCTTTGAAATGCAGAAAATGGTTGAGAGTTCATCGAGTTTTCCTCATTTTTCTCCCGTTTCGGTTCATTTCCGCCATTGATGGTCGTTCGAGCTTAAAGCTCGCTTTTGAGCAACGGCGGCTCCAATCCAGAGCTCAGGCTTCCTTCCTCACTTCCTTACGATGCTCTGCGTTGCGTTTTATGCGTCAATTCTTCCCTTCATTCATGAATTTCCGCCATTAACCAAACTTAGCGAAAATAACCATCAGAACAAAAAAAACCGTGAATCAAAACGAGATTTCAAGTTGTTTTTCTATCGAATTGAGGCTTCAGAATTCATTGAGATGCCCCACTGAAGCTATTCGACTCGTCAAACATCATCACTATGTGGGAAAAATGCGAGAAAACCGATCGAATTCATCATACTGCCGAAATTCCGACCGTTGGATCATCCAGTTTGAAAAATTCATTGAGGATTTCGTCGAACAGATTACTCAAACACAGATTTCTCAATCGATTCCGCACTATTCAATGAGTTCTTCATACGGTTAGAAAGGGTAGACGATGGAGAAGAGAATGAGATCGGCTTTGGCTCGAATGGATGATGGTGGATGGCACGGCAGATCAACCATGGTTTCGGTCCGTTTTTGGCACCTGTTTTGGCCGAATTCCGGCGATCGCCGGAATTTCCAAGATCGGAGAATGGCACCGGCATGTTCCTCTCGTCATGCTGAATCCATGGCTGGCCGGTTTGTTCAGTTTTGAGCGAAATTTCGGAATTTGGATGTTGAAGAAGACGGGTTTGACCTAGTCAACCGTTGACTTTGACCATTTTGATTTGATTTTCAATTAGTGATTCTGAGAGTTGTAGAAGGTTTCTGATCACAAGGGTTGTACCATTGGATTCGTCTCGTCGAGCTCTTCGTTTTGATATACCGTATGACCCATTTCGGAAAAGTTGACTTTTGGTCAATTCAGCGTTTTTTGGCATTTGGCTTGGTTTGATTTGGTTGTAAAAAGGTTTTTGACTTTTTGTAGAAGTTAGAGGAATTTCTTTGTGGGGTGTTTGAGGTTTTTAGTTTGCCATCTTTGGCCCATTCTTCGCGTTTTGGTCCAATTCTTCATCTTATGGCCTTTTCGCCTGTAAAATCACACAAAAAATGTATTAAGAGGTTTCAACTTATGTTTTATGAATTGTGAGCATTTTTCATACCTTTAATGTGAATTATGAATGAATTTGAGATGATAAAAACCCTAAAAATGTGTATAAAAATACACATTACATTTCCACGTCTTAGATTTCTTTTTTTGCGGTTGTCTAAATGACAATACAAATATAGTTTTATCCGTGTATTAGATTAAAACTTTCGTGGTTTTGAGAAAACAACGAGAGATGAATTTTTTTCAATGTATTACACTTCTATTCGATTTTTTTTATTTTTTTGGAAATCTATAACAACGGAGTTATTTCGACGTATTCGATTCCGTTTTTTCAGTTATGTAAATAACAGTACAAATTGTCTTTTTTCGATGTAAAATTTAAATTTTTGTGATTGTGAGAAAACAAAAAGAGATTGCTTTTTTCCATATATTACACATCTTTTCGATTTTTTTCGTTTTTTTTCCAATTCTATTACAAGGGAGTTATTTTCACGTATTAGATTTTATATTTTGCGGTTATGTAAATAACAATACAAATACAGTTTTTTTCATGTATTGGATTAAAATTCCTGTGGTTTTGAGAAAACAACAAGAGATTGATTTTTTCAATGTATTACACTTCTATTCGATTTTTTCTGTATTTGTGGAAACCTATAACAACGGAGTTATTTCCACGTATGAGATTTTATATTTTTCGGTGTTATAAAAAAGAATTGAAATTGTGTTTTTTCCATGCATTAGATTTAAATTTTTGTGGTTTTGAGAAAATGAAAAGAAATTCCTTTTTTCCTTGTATTACACTTCAATTCGATTTTTTTTATGTTTGTGGAAATCTATAAGAACGGAGTTGTTTCCACGTATTGGACTTAATTTTTTGGGGTTTTGTAAAACATAGTACAAATAATGTTTTTTCCATGTATTAGATTAACTTTTTTGTGGTTTTGAGTAAACAACAAGAGATTGCTTTTCGCCGTGTATTACACTTCAATTCAATTTTTTATGTTTTTGTGGAAATCGATAACAAAGGAGTTATTTCCACATAAAAGAATTCAATTTTTTTTATTTTGTAAATGACAATACAAATTGTCTTTTTTCGATGTTTGATTTAAATTTATGCGGTTTGAGAAAAAACATGTGATTGCTTTTTTCCATTTATTAAACTTCAATTCGATTTTTTTTGTTTTTGTCCAAATCTATTACAAGAGAGTTATTTTCACGTATTAGATTTCATTTTTTGTGGTTGTGTAAATAACAATACAAATTTCTTTCCATGTATTAGATTGAAATTTTTGGGGCTTTTGAGGAAACAACAAGAGATTGATTTTTTCAATGTATTACACTTCTGATCGATTTTTTTTTTTTTTTGTGGAAATCTAGAACCATGAGTTATTTCCACGTATGAGATTTTATTTTTTTTGGTTTTATAAAAAAAAATAGTAATTATCTTTTATCCATGTAGTAGATTCAACTTTTTTATGGTTTAGCGAAATCAACAAGATATTACTTTTTTCCATGTATTATAATTCAATTCGTTTTTTTATGTTTTTGTTGAAATCTATAAGAGCGGTGTTATTTCCACATATTGGATTTCATTTTTTGCGGTTTTGTAAATAACAATACGAATTGGGTTTTTTCGATGTTAGATTTAATTTTTTGTGGTTTTGAGAAAACAACAAGAGATTGTTTTTTTCGATGTATTATACTTCAATTCGATTTTTTTGTTTTTGTGCACTATTATAAGGGAGTTATTTCCACGTATTAGATTTCTTTTTTTTGCGGTTGTGTAAATGACAATACAAATATTGTTTTATCCGTGTATTAGATTAAAAATTTCATGGTTTTGAGAAAATAACGAGAGATGGATTTTTTTCAATGTATTACACTTTTATTCGATTTTTTTTGTTTTTTTGGAAATCTATAACAACGGAGTTATTTCGAAGTATTCGATTCCATTTTTTCGGTTTTGTAAATAACAGTACAAATTGTCTTTTTTCGATGTAAAAGTTACATTTTTGTGATTTTGAGAAAACAAAAAGAGATTGCTTTTTTCCATGTATTACACATCTTTTCGATTTTTTCCGTTTTAGTCCAAATCTATTAGAAGGGAGGTATTTTGACATATTAGATTTTATTTTTTGCGGTTATGTAAATAACAATACAAATACAGTTTTTTCCATGTATTAGATTAAAATTTTTGTGGTTTTGAGAAAACAACAAGAGATTGATTTTTTCAATGTATTACACTTCTATTCGATTTTTTATGTTTTTGTGGAAATTTATAACAACGGAGTTATTTCCACATAAAAGAATTCCATTTTTTTTATTTTGTAAATGACAATACAAATTGTCCGCTTTTCGATGTTAGGTTTAAATTTTTGTGACTTTGAGAAAAAACCTGTGATTGCTTTTTTCCATTTATTACACTTGAATTCGATTTTTTTTGTTTTTGTCCAAATCTATTACAAGTGAGTTATTTTCACGTATTAGATTTCATTTTTTGTGGTTGTGTAAATAACAATACAAATATTATTCTTTCCATGTATTAGATTGAAATTTTTGGGGCTTTTGAGGAAACAACAAGAGATTGATTTTTTCCATATATTACACATCTTTTCGATTTTTTTCGTTTTTGTCCAATTCTATTACAAGGGACTTATTTTCACGTATTAGATTTTATTTTTTGCGGTTATGTAAATAACAATACAAATACAGTTTTTTCCATGTATTGGATTAAAATTCTTGTGGTTTTGAGAAAACAAGAAGAGATTGATTTTTTCAATGTATTACTCTTCTATTCGATTTTTTCTGTTTTTGTGGAAATCTATAACAACGGAGTTATTTCCACGTATGAGATTTTATATTTTTCGGTGTTATAAAAAAGAATTGAAATTGTGTTTTTTCCATGTATTAGATTTAAATTTTTGTGGTTTTGAGAAAATGAAAAGAAATTCCTTTTTTCCTTGTAATACACTTCAATTCGATTTTTTTTATATTTGTGGAAATCTATAAGAGCGGAGTTATTTCCACGTACTGGACTTAAATTTTTGGGGTTTTGTAAAACACAATACAAATAATATTTTTTCCATGTATTAGATGAACTTTTTTGTGGTTTTGAGAAAACAACAAGAGATTGCTTTTCTCCATGTATTACAGTTCAATTCAATTTTTTATGTTTTCGTGGAAATCGATAACAAAGGAATTATTTCCACATAAAAGAATTCTATTTTTTTTATTTTGTAAATGACAATACAAATTGTCTTTTTTCGATGTTGGATTTAAAGTTATGTGGTTTGAGAAAAAACATGTGATTGCTTTTTTCCATTTATTACACTTCAATTCGATTTTTATTGTTTTTGTCCAAATCTATTACAAGAGAGTTATTTTCACGTATTAGATTTCATTTTTTGTGGTTGTTTAAATAACAATACAAATATTATTCTTTCCATGTATTAGATTGAAATTTTTGGGGCTTTTGAGGAAACAACAAGAGATTGATTTTTTCAGTGTATTACACGTATGATCGATTTTTTTTATTTTTGTGGAAATCTAGAACAATGGAGTTATTTTCACGTATGAGATTTTATTTTTTTCGGTTTTATAAAAAAAAATAGTAATTATCTTTTATCCATGTAGTAGATTAAATAATTTTATGGTTTAGCGAAATCAACAAGATATTACTTTTTTTTATGTTTTTGTTGAAATCTATAAGAGCGGTGTTATTTCCACATATAGGATTTCATTTTTTGCGGTTTTGTAAATAACAATACGAATTGGGTTTTTTCGATGTTAGATTTAATTTTTTGTGGTTTTGAGAAAACAACAAGAGATTGCTTTTTTCGATGTATTACACTTCAATTCGATTTTTTTTCTTTTTGTGCACTATTATAAGGGAGTTATTTCCACGTATTAGATTTCTTTTTTTGCGGTTGTGTAAATGACAATACAAATATTGTTTTATCCGTGTATTAGATTAAAAATTTCATGGTTTTGAGAAAACAAAGAGAGATGGATTTTTTTCAATGTATTACACTTCTATTCGATTTTTTTTGTTTTTTTGGAAATCTATAACAACGGAGTTATTTCGAAGTATTCGATTCCATTTTTTCGGTTATGTAAACAACAGTACAAATTGTCTTTTTTCGATGTAAAATTTAAATTTTTGTGATTTTGAGAAAACAAAAAGAGATTGCTTTTTTCAATGTATTACAAATCATTTCGATTTTTTTCGTTTTAGTCCAAATCTATTAGAAGGGAGTTATTTTCACGTATTAGATTTTATTTTTTGCGGTTTTGTAAATAACAATACAAATACTGTTTTTTCCATGTATTAGATTAAAATTTTTGTGGTTTTGAGAAAACAACAAGAGATTGATTTTTTCAATGTATTACACTTCTATTCGAATTTTTTTGTTTTTGTGGACATCTATAACAACGGAGTTATTTCCACGCATGAGATTTTATTTTTTCGGTGTTATAAAAAAGAATTGAAATTGTGTTTTTTCCATGTATTACATTTAAATTTTTGTGGTTTTGAGAAAATGAAAAGAAATTCCTTTTTTCCTTATATTACACTTCAATTCGATTTTTTTTATGTTTGTGGAAATCTATAAGAACGGAGTTATTTCCACATATTGGACTTAATTTTTTGGGGTTTTGTAAAACACAATACAAATAATGTTTTTTCCATGTATTAGACTAAATTTTTTGTGGTTTTGAGAAAACAACAAGAGATTGCTTTTCTCCGTGTATTACACTTCAATTCAATTTTTTTTGTTTTTGTGGAAATCGATAACAAAGGAGTTATTGCCACATAAAAGAATTCCATTTTTTTTATTTTGTAAATGACAATACAAATTGTCTATTTTCGATGTTAGATTAAAATTTTTGTGATTTTGAGGAAAAACATGTGATTGCTTTTTTCCATTTATTACACATCAATTCGTTTTTTTTTTTTTTTTTTTTTTTCTCCAAATCTATTACAAGAGAGTTATTTTCACGTATTAGATTTCATATTTTGTGGTTGTGTAATTAACAATACAAATATTATTCTTTCCATGTATTAGATTGAAATTTTTGGGGCTTTTGAGAAAACAACAAGAGATTGATCTTTCCAATGTATTATACTTCTGATCGATTTTTTCGTTTTTATGGAAATCTAGAACAATGGAGTTATTTCCACGTATGAGATTTTATTTTTTTTCGGTTTTACAAAAAAAACAATAGGAATTATCTTTTATCCTTGTAGTAGATTCAATTTTTTATGGTTTAGCGAAATCAACAAGATATTACCTTTTTCCATGTATTATAATTCAATTCGATTTTTTATGTTTTTGTTGAAATCAGTAAGAGCGGTGTTACTTCCACATATTGGATTTTATTTTTTGCGGTTTTGTAAATAACAATATGAATTGGGTTTTTTCGATGTTAGATTTAATTTTTTGTGGTTTTGAGAAAACAACAAGAGATTGCTTTTTTCGATGTATTACACTTCAATTCAATTTTTTTTGTTTATGTGCACTATTATAAGGGAGTTATTTCCACGTATTAGATTTCTTTTTTTGCGGTTGTGTAAATGACAATACAAATATTGTTTTATCCGTGTATTAGATTAAAAATTTCATGGTTTTGAGAAAACAAAGAGAGATGGATTTTTTTCAATGTATTACACTTCTATTCGATTTTTTTTGTTTTTTTGGAAATCTATAACAACGGAGTTATTTCGAAATATTCGATTCCATTTTTTCGGTTATGTAAACAACAGTACAAATTGCCTTTTTTCGATGTAAAATTTAAATTTTTGTGATTTTGAGAAAACAAAAAGAGATTGCTTTTTTCAATGTATTACAAATCATTTCGATTTTTTTCGTTTTAGTCCAAATCTATTAGAAGGGAGTTATTTTCACGTATTAGATTTTATTTTTTGCGGTTTTGTAAATAACAATACAAATACTTTTTTTTTTCATGTATTAGATTAAAATTTTTGTGGTTTTGAGAAAACAACAAGAGATTGATTTTTTCAATGTATTACACTTCTATTCGAATTTTTCTGTTTTTTGTGGAAATCTATAACAACGGAGTTATTTCCACGTATGAGATTTTATTTTTTCGGTGTTATAAAAAAGAATTGAAATTGTGTTTTTTCCATGTATTACATTTAAATTTTTGTGGTTTTGAGAAAATGAAAAGAAATTCCTTTTTTCCTTATATTACACTTCAATTCGATTTTTTTTATGTTTGTGGAAATCTATAAGAACGGAGTTATTTCCACATATTGGACTTAATTTTTTGGGGTTTTGTAAAACACAATACAAATAATGTTTTTTCCATGTATTAGACTAAATTTTTTGTGGTTTTGAGAAAACAACGAGAGATTACTTTTCTCCGTGTATTACACTTCAATTCAATTTTTTTTGTTTTTGTGGAAATCGATAACAAAGGAGTTATTGCCACATAAAAGAATTCCATTTTTTTTATTTTGTAAATGACAATACAAATTGTCTTTTTTCGATGTTAGATTAAAATTTTTGTGATTTTGAGGAAAAACATGTGATTGCTTTTTTCCATTTATTACACATCAATTCGTTTATTTTTTTTTTTTTTGTTTTTCTCCAAATCTATTACAAGAGAGTTATTTTCACGTATTAGATTTCATATTTTGTGGTTGTGTAATTAACAATACAAATATTATTCTTTCCATGTATTAGATTGAAATTTTTGGGGCTTTTGAGAAAACAACAAGAGATTGATCTTTCCAATGTATTATACTTCTGATCGATTTTTTCGTTTTTATGGAAATCTAGAACAATGGAGTTATTTCCACGTATGAGATTTTATTTTTTTCGGTTTTACAAAAAAAACAATAGGAATTATCTTTTATCCTTGTAGTAGATTCAATTTTTTATGGTTTAGCGAAATCAACAAGATATTACCTTTTTCCATGTATTATAATTCAATTCGATTTTTTATGTTTTTGTTGAAATCAGTAAGAGCGGTGTTACTTCCACATATTGGATTTTATTTTTTGCGGTTTTGTAAATAACAATATGAATTGGGTTTTTTCGATGTTAGATTTAATTTTTTGTGGTTTTGAGAAAACAACAAGAGATTGCTTTTTTCGATGTATTACACTTCAATTCAATTTTTTTTGTTTTTCTGCACTATTATAAGGGAGTTATTTCCACGTCTTAGATTTCTTTTTTTGCGGTTGTCTAAATGACAATACAAATATAGTTTTATCCGTGTATTAGATTAAAACTTTCGTGGTTTTGAGAAAACAACGAGAGATGAATTTTTTTCAATGTATTACACTTCTATTCGATTTTTTTTATTTTTTTGGAAATCTATAACAACGGAGTTATTTCGACGTATTCGATTCCGTTTTTTCAGTTATGTAAATAACAGTACAAATTGTCTTTTTTCGATGTAAAATTTAAATTTTTGTGATTGTGAGAAAACAAAAAGAGATTGCTTTTTTCCATATATTACACATCTTTTCGATTTTTTTCGTTTTTTTTCCAATTCTATTACAAGGGAGTTATTTTCACGTATTAGATTTTATATTTTGCGGTTATGTAAATAACAATACAAATACAGTTTTTTTCATGTATTGGATTAAAATTCCTGTGGTTTTGAGAAAACAACAAGAGATTGATTTTTTCAATGTATTACACTTCTATTCGATTTTTTCGTATTTGTGGAAACCTATAACAACGGAGTTATTTCCACGTACGAGATTTTATATTTTTCGGTGTTATAAAAAAGAATTGAAATTGTGTTTTTTCCATGCATTAGATTTAAATTTTTGTGGTTTTGAGAAAATGAAAAGAAATTCCTTTTTTCCTTGTATTACACTTCAATTCGATTTTTTTTATGTTTGTGGAAATCTATAAGAACGGAGTTGTTTCCACGTATTGGACTTAATTTTTTGGGGTTTTGTAAAACATAGTACAAATAATGTTTTTTCCATGTATTAGATTAACTTTTTTGTGGTTTTGAGTAAACAACAAGAGATTGCTTTTCGCCGTGTATTACACTTCAATTCAATTTTTTATGTTTTTGTGGAAATCGATAACAAAGGAGTTATTTCCACATAAAAGAATTCAATTTTTTTTATTTTGTAAATGACAATACAAATTGTCTTTTTTCGATGTTTGATTTAAATTTATGCGGTTTGAGAAAAAACATGTGATTGCTTTTTTCCATTTATTAAACTTCAATTCGATTTTTTTTGTTTTTGTCCAAATCTATTACAAGAGAGTTATTTTCACGTATTAGATTTCATTTTTTGTGGTTGTGTAAATAACAATACAAATTTCTTTCCATGTATTAGATTGAAATTTTTGGGGCTTTTGAGGAAACAACAAGAGATTGATTTTTTCAATGTATTACACTTCTGATCGATTTTTTTTTTTTTTTGTGGAAATCTAGAACCATGAGTTATTTCCACGTATGAGATTTTATTTTTTTTGGTTTTATAAAAAAAAATAGTAATTATCTTTTATCCATGTAGTAGATTCAACTTTTTTATGGTTTAGCGAAATCAACAAGATATTACTTTTTTCCATGTATTATAATTCAATTCGTTTTTTTATGTTTTTGTTGAAATCTATAAGAGCGGTGTTATTTCCACATATTGGATTTCATTTTTTGCGGTTTTGTAAATAACAATACGAATTGGGTTTTTTCGATGTTAGATTTAATTTTTTGTGGTTTTGAGAAAACAACAAGAGATTGTTTTTTTCGATGTATTATACTTCAATTCGATTTTTTTTGTTTTTGTGCACTATTATAAGGGAGTTATTTCCACGTATTAGATTTCTTTTTTTTGCGGTTGTGTAAATGACAATACAAATATTGTTTTATCCGTGTATTAGATTAAAAATTTCATGGTTTTGAGAAAATAACGAGAGATGGATTTTTTTCAATGTATTACACTTTTATTCGATTTTTTTTGTTTTTTTGGAAATCTATAACAACGGAGTTATTTCGAAGTATTCGATTCCATTTTTTCGGTTTTGTAAATAACAGTACAAATTGTCTTTTTTCGATGTAAAAGTTACATTTTTGTGATTTTGAGAAAACAAAAAGAGATTGCTTTTTTCCATGTATTACACATCTTTTCGATTTTTTTCGTTTTAGTCCAAATCTATTAGAAGGGAGGTATTTTGACATATTAGATTTTATTTTTTGCGGTTATGTAAATAACAATACAAATACAGTTTTTTCCATGTATTAGATTAAAATTTTTGTGGTTTTGAGAAAACAACAAGAGATTGATTTTTTCAATGTATTACACTTCTATTCGATTTTTTATGTTTTTGTGGAAATTTATAACAACGGAGTTATTTCCACATAAAAGAATTCCATTTTTTTTATTTTGTAAATGACAATACAAATTGTCTGTTTTCGATGTTAGGTTTAAATTTTTGTGACTTTGAGAAAAAACCTGTGATTGCTTTTTTCCATTTATTACACTTGAATTCGATTTTTTTTGTTTTTGTCCAAATCTATTACAAGTGAGTTATTTTCACGTATTAGATTTCATTTTTTGTGGTTGTGTAAATAACAATACAAATATTATTCTTTCCATGTATTAGATTGAAATTTTTGGGGCTTTTGAGGAAACAACAAGAGATTGATTTTTTCCATATATTACACATCTTTTCGATTTTTTTCGTTTTTGTCCAATTCTATTACAAGGGACTTATTTTCACGTATTAGATTTTATTTTTTGCGGTTATGTAAATAACAATACAAATACAGTTTTTCCATGTATTGGATTAAAATTCTTGTGGTTTTGAGAAAACAAGAAGAGATTGATTTTTTCAATGTATTACTCTTCTATTCGATTTTTTCTGTTTTTGTGGAAATCTATAACAACGGAGTTATTTCCACGTATGAGATTTTATATTTTTCGGTGTTATAAAAAAGAATTGAAATTGTGTTTTTTCCATGTATTAGATTTAAATTTTTGTGGTTTTGAGAAAATGAAAAGAAATTCCTTTTTTCCTTGTAATACACTTCAATTCGATTTTTTATTATATTTTGTGGAAATCTATAAGAGCGGAGTTATTTCCACGTCTTGGACTTAAATTTTTGGGGTTTTGTAAAACACAATACAAATAATATTTTTTCCATGTATTAGATGAACTTTTTTGTGGTTTTGAGAAAACAACAAGAGATTGCTTTTCTCCATGTATTACAGTTCAATTCAATTTTTTATGTTTTTGTGGAAATCGATAACAAAGGAATTATTTCCACATAAAAGAATTCTATTTTTTTTATTTTGTAAATGACAATACAAATTGTCTTTTTTCGATGTTGGATTTAAATTTATGTGGTTTGAGAAAAAACATGTGATTGCTTTTTTCCATTTATTACACTTCAATTCGATTTTTATTGTTTTTGTCCAAATCTATTACAAGAGAGTTATTTTTACGTATTAGATTTCATTTTTTGTGGTTGTTTAAATAACAATACAAATATTATTCTTTCCATGTATTAGATTGAAATTTTTGGGGCTTTTGAGGAAACAACAAGAGATTGATTTTTTCAGTGTATTACACGTATGATCGATTTTTTTTATTTTTGTGGAAATCTAGAACAATGGAGTTATTTTCACGTATGAGATTTTATTTTTTTCGGTTTTATAAAAAAAAATAGTAATTATCTTTTATCCATGTAGTAGATTCAATTTTTTTATGGTTTAGCGAAATCAACAAGATATTACTTTTTTCCATGTATTATAATTCAATTCGTTTTTTTATGTTATTGTTGAAATCTATAAGAGCGGTGTTATTTCCACATATAGGATTTCATTTTTTGCGGTTTTGTAAATAACAATACGAATTGGGTTTTTACGATGTTAGATTTAATTTTTTGTGGTTTTGAGAAAACAACAAGAGATTGCTTTTTTCGATGTATTACACTTCAATTCGATTTTTTTTTATTTTTGTGCACTATTATAAGGGAGTTATTTCCACGTATTAGATTTCTTTTTTTGCGGTTGTGTAAATGACAATACAAATATTGTTTTATCCGTGTATTAGATTAAAAATTTCGTGGTTTTGAGAAAACAACGAGAGATGGATTTTTTTTCAATGTATTACACTTCTATTCGATTTTTTTTGTTTTTTTGGAAATCTATAACAACGGAGTTATTTCCACGTATTCGATTCCATTTTTTCGGTTATGTAAATAACAATACAAATTGTCTTTTTTCGATGTAAAATTTAAATTTTTGTGATTTTGAGAAAACAAAAAGAGATTGCTTTTTTCCATGTATTACACATCTTTTCGATTTTTTTCGTTTTAGTCCAAATCTATTACAAGGGAGTTATTTTCACGTATTAGATTTTATTTTTTGCGGTTATGTAAATAACAATACAAATACAGTTTTTTCCATGTATTAGATTAAAATTTTTGTGGTTTTGAGAAAACAACAAGATTTTGATTATTTTCAATGTATTACACATCTATTCGATTTTTTCTGTTTTTGTGGAAATCTATAACAACGGAGTTATTTCCACGTATGAGATTTTATTTTTTTCGGTGTTATAAAAAAGAATTGAAATTGTGATTTCCATGCAAGCCGCGCCTCCTTCGATGGATCCTTCTCCTTCAAGAGTTTAACGTGGAGATTCGGGATAAAAAAGGAGCCGAAAACTTGGTGGCCGATCATCTTAGCCGACTCCCAACAACCGAAGGCGATATCATTCCGATCAACGAACTCTTTCCCGACGAGCAACTCTATACTATCCATGGCATGGCGCCTTGGTACGCCGACATCGTCAACTACCTCGAAACTCGCGAATTGCCAAACACTCTCTCTCGAGCTCAAAAGGACAAAATAAAAAAAGACTCACGCTATTACCTCTGGCAAGACCCCGACCTCTACAAGATTTGTTCCGATCAAATGGTGCGAAAATGCGTGCCCCACCACGAGATAAATTCGGTACTCTCCTTTTGTCACACTTTAGAATGTGGGGGACACTTTGGAGGGCAACGCACAAGTCATAAGGTACTACAAAGTGGATTATATTAGCCAACTCTTTATAAAGATGCTCATTCCTTTGTAAAGAGTTGTGAAAATTGCCAAAAAACGGGCAATCTAACCCGCAAAAACGAAATGCCTCTTAAAGCTTTATTATTTTTTGAGCTTTTCGATGTTTGGGGGATAGATTTCATGGGCCCCTTTCCTCAATCAAATGGGTATTTATATATTCTTGTGTGTGTTGATTATGTTTCAAAATGGGTTGAGGCCATACCAACAATGGATGCCAACTCCAGAACGGTGATTGAATTCCATAAAAAGAATATTTTTCAGCGTTTTCGGGTGCCTAAAGCTATCATTAGCGATAGGGGTTCGCATTTCAATAATAAGTATCTCGAATCCCTTTTGAAAAATTATCATATACAACACCGCATGTCAACCGCTTATCATCCCCAAACTAATGGGCAAGCCGAAATATCCAATCGGGAAATAAAATCAATCCTTGAGAAAGTGGTTAATCCCTCTCGCAAAGATTGGAGTCAGAGGCTTGGGGATGCTTTATGGGCCTACCGCACCGCATACAAAACACCGATAGGGATGACTCCTTTTAAACTCGTTTATGGAAAGAGTTGTCACCTACCGGTGGAAATTGAGCACAAAGCATTTTGGGCAATCAAAAAGGTAAATCACGATTACTCAAAAGATGCGGGGTTGCGGAAATTGCAAATTCAAGAATTAGAAGAGCTTCGCATTGAGGCTTATGATAATTCTCGAATTTACAAAGAAAAACTAACCATCGCTCACGACAAACTTTTTCGCAAAAAGGAATTTAAAATTGGCGATAAGGTCTTGTTATTCAATTCTCGGTTGAGATTACATCCCGGGAAGTTGAAGAGCCGATGGACAGGTCCTTACATAATTACCCATATTTTGCCATTTGGAGTATTTGAAATTTCTAGGGGAGAAGACATCAAATTCAAGGTTAATGATCATCGCTTGATGGCTTTTTACGAGAATCATGATACAAGGTGGTTCGATGAGCATGATTTAGAAGCGGTGCCACAAAGCGAGGGAAGGAAAGAATGAAAAGCATAAATGCGTTGAGCTCAAGACGTAAAACAAGGGCGCTTGGCGAGAGGCAACTTATCGTGTCAGGTCGTTTTTTCTCCTTTCTTTATTTTATTTTATTCTTTTTACAAAACTTTTCCTTTCATTTAAACTATTGTCATGCAAAAGTTTAAGTGTGGCTGGGAGATTTTGCACAAAACCCAACAATTTCTTTCAATTTTTCCAATTTCCACATTTTCTCCTGATTTTAAACTTTTTGTTTGAGGACAACCAAAGGTCTAAGTGTGGTGGGGAGGTTTTGTGCAAAACAAAGTTTTGTTTTCGTGTAAAAATGTAAAAACTCATAAACACCATAAAATTTAAAATTTTTACTTGTTTCTCCTCATTTTTTTTTTTGTTAGTTTTTGTTTTGTCATAAGTCTATGTGTGAGACATTTAAATGAAAAGTAAAAAACAAAAAAATTTTTTTTGCAATGAAAAATATTTTAAAACTAAGCCTTCTCAAGCAATTTTTGAGAAAAATACTTAGGGTTTTGGAAAATGATGAAAAGATTTGAAAAACTTCAAAAGGATTTAACCTTTGTCATGAATGCCATATTTTCCACTTCATTCCATTTATAATATCCATTTAAAACCCATTAAGCATTTCGAAAATTCATAATTATTTCACTTGTCCCTTTAACGAAATAATAAATCATTTTTCCTTAAAGTAATGTTGTAATTAAAACTTTTGAAAAAGCAAACCTTACTTTTAAAACCACTAGCTTCACAAAAATTTTCTAACTCAACCTATCTTTCATGGCATAGCTAATGACTCGTATGTCCATCTCTAATTTTCGCACTAAAAGCAAGTGACCGAAATCGTAACCTGTTATCCCTTCACAAAAAGAATTCAAAAATGTGAAAATTTATGTTTAAACCCTTGAAAAAGAAAAATTTTACATATCCGCAATAGAAAATGAAGGATTTTTTTTTGTACGTGCAAAGCACAGCTTGTCTTTTGATAACATGAGTGGATAGCATACCAACCTTTACGTGTTTATAAAAGAGAAAGTTGAGTTAGTTGAAACTTTTGGGGTAAATTGTATAAATTCACCATTTTAAATTTAGGGGGAGAAAGTATCAAAAACAAAATTAGGGCATTACTTTTTGGAAAAAGGTTCGTATTTGAAGGATTGGGGAATTTTAAATAAATTTGAATTTGAAATTATTAATGGATAGTAATCGACCCTCGTGTATTATTATAATAATCAAATATTAGTATATAACTGTAAAGAGTTGGCCAGTACAAGCCACTTTGAAGCACCTTGTGGCTTGTACGTTGCCCCCCAAAATGACCCCCACATTCCAAAGTATGGCAAAAAGAGAGTACCGACTGTTTTTCGTGGTCAGGCACGCATTTGCGCACCATTTGGTCAAGAGCAAATCTTGTAGAGATGAGGGTCCACCCAAAAATAATAACGCGCGTCGCTTTTTATCTTGTCCTTCTGAGCTCGAGAGAGAGTGCCAGGGAGCTCCTGAGTCTCCAAGTAGTTGACGATGTCGGCGTACCAAGGCGTCACTCCATGAATAGCGTAAAGTTGTTCGTCTGGAAGAGCTCGTTTATGGGGAGTATATCGCCTGCTTTTGTCGGGAGTCGGCTGAGATGATCGGCTACCAAGTTTTCGGCGCCTTTCTTGTCCCGAATCTCCACGTTGAATTCTTGTAGAAGAAGGATCCATCGGAGAAGTCGAGGTTTGCACTCCTTCTTTTTCATCAGGTGTTTGAGCGCCGCATGATCTGAAAATACCACAACCTTCGTCCCGACCAAATATGATCGGAACTTTTCCAATGCAAAAACAATGGCTAATAATTCTTTTTCAGTTGTTGTGTAATTTCTTTGGGCTTCGTCTAGGGTCCTAGAGGCATAGTAAATAACATGAGGATCCTTACCAACGCGTTGGCCCAAGACTCGCACCAACGCACAAGTCGGCGGCGTCACACATGATTTCGAAAGGAAGATTCCGGTCGGGAGGCTTGATGATTGGAGCCTCGCACAATTTCCCTTTTAAGATGTTGAATGCCTCCTTACATGCGTCATCGAACTCGAATTTCACTTCCTTTTGGAGAAGGCGACACATGGGTTGGGCGATCTTGGAGAAATCCCGAATGAACCGCCTATAGAATCCCGCGTGGCCGAGGAAGGAGCGTACATCTTTTTACGTTGTGAGGGTATGGAAGCGTCTTAATCACATCAATCTTTGCTTTGTCGACCTCCAAGCCTTTTCCTGAGATTAAATGCCCTAAAACAATTCCTTGGCTCACCATAAAGTGGCACTTCTCAAAATTTAAGACAAGATTAGCTTCCACACACTTTTCCATTATTAGGCCCAAATTATGGAGACACTCGTCAAATGAGTTGCCATAAATGGAAAAGTCATCCATAAACACCTCAATGAATTTAGAAATATATTCAGAAAAAATAGAGATCATACACCTTTGAAATGTACCCGGTGCGTTGCATAACCCGAACGGCATCCTTCGATAGGCAAATGTACCAAATGGGCACGTGAAGGTTGTTTTCTTTTGGTCATCGGGGTCGATGGCGATTTGAAAATATCCCGAGTAGCCATCCAAAAAGCAATAGTAAGGTCGCCCTGCTAATCTTTCGAGCATTTGATCAATGAAGGGAAGAGGGAAGTGGTTCTTCTTTGTTGCCGCATTGAGTTTTCGATAGTCGATGCACACTCTCCATCCGTTTTGCACTCGTGTTGGCACTTTTTCTCCTTCGGCATTCTCCACAATCGTGATTCCTGTCTTCTTGGGAACCACATGGATTGGAGATACCCATTCCGAGTCTGCTACCGCATAAACTGGATTAGGGTTTGATTTTTGGTTTAAAAATAGGGGTTTGAAGGAAATTTGTGATGTGTAACAATCATTAATCACTTAGGGTATAACTTTTCAGATTTAAATGATAGATTTGAGCGATCTAAGCTAAGATCCACTCAAGAAATTGATTCAATTGCTATTTTAATTCAAAACAGCCATTTTAAACAAAACTTCAATTCAATCAATCACAACTCCAAATTAATCACACAAAATACTAAGCTAAATATTCCAGACGATTAACAAGTCAATAAACATCAAATTTAATAGGTCAATTGACAAAAAATACCAAGCTAAGCACTTTTCCCCAATTTATTCAAAATTGTGTGTGTTCATGACTATTCATTCAAATTCAGCAAAATTACACGAAATTAAAGCAAGATTTCATGCATACAAACCACAAATTCCTTTCCCTATCTAGATTTACTCACTCATAATCACAAGAACAAGAATTGAACAAGATTTCATCATGATTATTACAAAATTGGGTTCTTGGGATCTAAAATTCAAATCGACTAATTAAAAGAGAATTAAAATAAACCGAGAGTTGGAAGACCAGCCAGTAGCTTCCTTGAGTCGATTTGAAGCTCCAATTGCCGCTCGATTCAAGCTAGAATCAACCGATTCGAATTTTCCGCAAATCAGCCCCAAATTGCGCAATTTCACTCAAAAACGAAAATTAGAGCTCAAGAAAGCTTGAAACTCATTAATGGAGATTCTAGAGGTTAGAGAAGATTATTGAAGAGTGGTGTCTTCAATGAAGAGGCTTGAGCGGTGTTTTATAGGCTGAAATGGACTTGAGAGTCCAATGGCACATTTTTGAATGGAGAGGAGAGTAGGGGACAAATCGAGACATGTAATTGGTTCAGGCGGATCAAGAGGTTGTACTGAGGGTGTGGACGAAATTTCGTTGAAAATGGTTGAGAATTGGATGAGAATTTCGCGGTTTAATTTTGCTCTTTTTTTGATTTGGCGAAAAAATTCTCGAGATCCGATCCCGAGTTTGAATCGCTCGTGCGATGCGCGATTATCCATGGCGTAACGGGTCACGGATAGGATGAAATGAGTCACGCACGATTTCAGTTTGGCGCTGAGTTTTTGAACAAAAATTCCTGATTTCCTGTATCACAGCGAGTTGAAATTCGTGAAATGAGTCGGTTGGGCGCGAGTACCGTTTCTGCCAAATTTCCGCTCCTCTTCAAACAATCAGTTATAACTCTTGACTCGATAATTTTTAGCACAAAGTTTCCATAAGAAAGATGTTCCTCTCATCCTGATGAATCTGTGGGGCTTTGAATGATGCAAAACGGTTGAGTAAAACTCGAGTTATTCCAATTTTACCAACTGCTGCCCGGTATTACCTCCAGCTCCGCCATTAATGGCTTCTCGAGCTCAAACTCGAGTTTCAGCCAACAACATTGAAAATTATGACTTAGGCACTTTTTCTCAACCTCCCAAGATGCTACAAACGGAATTTTATGTTCTAATTATCCTCCATTTACTCGAATTTCATCGTTAACCACCAGCTTGAGAATTAACCCGAAAACCACCAAAGTGGTGATTAGAACTCATATCTCCATCCGTTTTTCGATCAAATTACCATTCCATAGAGATGCACCATGATGTTTACAAGCCTCCCATTCTATTTTTAGCTTCTAACACGTCATGAACCTTGAGTTTCAACAATGGCGGCAAAAAATAGTTTCAAAAATCTGTTCGAGTTATTTCGTCAAACAGTTCGTGTGCATGCGTTCAAACGCGAATATCTCACTCATTTCTTCATAGTTTTCTGAGTTATTTATATGGTTGGAAAGAGTGGATCCAGAAGAAGAGAATGGTGTTGGAATTTTGTCAATTAGAGGTCTGTGGAGGGAATGGAAAGCTCGAGAATTCCTCAGCTCAAACGGTCTATTTTCATGGCTGACAGGAGGTTTTTCGCGTTTTCCGGCCAACTCCGGCCGTTCCAGCGGTGACTAATCATACGGTTGTGCTTGTCTTGTCAAGACGAGTCAAATGATGGTGAGTTTGTTCAATTCCGAGCATTTCGAAAAAAAATCGCATTTTTGAGAGAGAAAGGGTTGACTTGACTGCGACGGTTGACTTTTCAGTTTTGACCAGAATTTTTGCGCGTCGCATTTTCTTTATTCTTGCGCTGCTAGGTTTATTTGAGGTGTAAAACGATGGTTAGGATTCATTTGATCGGAACGTCACGTTCCGATACGAAACGTCATAGGAAACGTGGACGTTTCTTCTCTGTTTTGGGACCGAACGTGGTCGGTTTACATATCGGTTCCGCTGAAGAACGTCGTGAGACAGTTGACGTTTTCATAACGTTTTGTGGTCGTTTCTTACTCGTTCCAATACTTGGTCTTTTCCACCGACGTTGTTTATCGTTTAAGGTTAGAGAAGTATGTGTATGGGAAATGTGAGGGTTTTAGGGATAATTTGGCCATCGTTGGCCCATTATTTGCGTTATGGTGCTTCTTTTGGAGTTGACTTTCGAATAAGTCCTCCAATCCTTCTTTTTATGGCCTTTTCGCCTGTAAAATAACACAAAAATGTATTAAGAGGTTTCAAATTATGTTTTATGAGTTATGAGTCTTTTTCATACATTTTATGTGAAATTCGATTGAATTTGAGATGATAAATACTCTAAAAATGTGTATAAAAATACACATTACAATAACATTCATGGCAATAACTAAATCTCTTTTCAAAACACTTTAAACTGATTCTAAAAACCCTAAGACTTGATTTTAATTTACGCTTGAGGGCAAGCTTGGTTTAAGTGTGATGAAATTTGTAATGTGTATTTTTTATACACATTTTTAGGGTTTTTATCATCTCAAATTCATTCTTAATTCACCTAAATGTATGAAAAATACTTATAATTCATAAAACATGATTTGGAACCTCTTAATACATTTTTTATATTATTTTTACAGGCGAAAAGGCCGTAAGATGAAGATTTCTACCCAAATTGCAAATCATGGGCCAAAGATGGCCAACCAAGTCTACCAAAACCCTACACAAATTCACCCAAATAACCGATTTTCAAACAAGCTCAAAATCGATCAAACTACATATCCTTAGATTCAGCACGACAAGACGAATCAGTTGGTATTATTCTCCACCCCTGAGAACGCCGGCGATCGCCGGAATCTGCCAGCCAAAAGCAAACCAGCTATGTTTCTGACCTGAGAAAGCTTCTTCGAGCAACCTTGCCTTCTACAGTCCACCATTCGAGCCAAAACTAACTCTATTCTCTTCTTCCCCCGCCCTTTCTATCCGTATGAAGAACTCATCAAATGGTGCATAATCGAGTGAGAAATCTGAAGTTAAATCAACTGTTCGACGAAATCCTAAATGAACTTTTGAAGAACTGATGAACCAACGGTCGATTTTCGAACAGCGGATGAATTCGATCAACCATTTAAATTTTTCTCAAGCAAAGATGATTTTTTTTGTGTCTTAAAGCTTTAGTAAAGGCTCACAATGAATTCCGAAGCCTCAATTCGATGGAAAAACAACTCAAAATCATAATTTGATTCACGAGTTCAGCCAGTTTTTGGTTATTTTCGCGAAACTGAAACCGAGTTGGTTAATGGAGGAATTCTCTGGATTCGAGGCGGATTGGGGAGCTATAATGGTTGTGAATCATCGTGAGGAAGTAGAGAACGAAGCCTGAGTCACCGTTTTGGATTTCATTGTGTGAAATGCGAGAAAAAAGATCAATTTGCACACTCTGGTCAGCAATGGCGAAACAGCGAACCGATGATACTCAGAACATCAAAACTCGAGTTTTACTCAACGGTTTTCAACCATTCAAAGCCCTGTGGATTCGTGAGAGGATGGATAAGAGATCTGGGTTGATGAATCACAGCGAAATGTACAGAATCACAAGTTCTAATCGATGGTTGTGAGAAACGGGTAAACGGGTCTGAAATCCAAGAGAAAAATCGATCCAAAGTCCAAATTCGCAACTTACAAGGCTGTCAGAGGATTGTTTTAGGACGAGCACACGATCGCAAGCCACAGAAGATCGAGAAAAGAAATTCAGCGCTAATTCTGAAGAAGAAGATGACTCGTTTCATCAGTTATGACTCGTCTCACGCGATTCAAACCGGTTCTCCACACCAGATCAGCGGAACGAGTTAAAACGAGTCAGTACCCAGCTCACACAAAAGTGACTCGTTTCAAGCGAGCTGCAGCTCGTTTCGTCGCATGAAATCCGGAAAATTAATTCAAAACTCAGCGCCAAAGGCTGAATAAGAAGATGATTCGTTTCGCATGTTTCGACCCGTCTCGCCACAAAAAATCAAAAAGACAGTTTAAAAACTCAGAGATTAATAACATAAAGAGCGACTCGTTTCACGCGATAACGACCCGTTTCACCACAACTTATTCTGAAGGGACCCACTGTCAGTCTTAGTAATGCGATTCAAATCGCATCTGAAAAAATATTTTGTGTTTCTTTAGATATTTTAGGACAACTTTCATATAATATGTGCCCAATGGTTTTATGTTAAAATTGTAAGAAAAATATCTGTGCAAAGTTTTGACTTTTTAAAACTTTCTATTCTTGATTTTTGAATTTGTCTGTTTTTCTACGATTTTTAGAAATTAGTAAACAAATCCTATTAATATAAAATCTAGGTCTCAGTAAATCATTTTGAAGTGTAGTTTCTTGATCTGAATTTTAATTGAATTGTTGTTTGGATAAAATTTGAATTCCACCCTCTTTTGGCAACACATACCATTCTCTGCCTAAATCCGTCACATGTTCTAAGTTTTGACCATAATTGTTGAAAGATCAATCTTTTTTATCTGAGATTTTTACCACACAATCTGAACTTGCTTTCCTAATTTCTGTTAAATTTTGCTGATTTTTGAAGTAACTTTCGATTTTCTGTGATTTTATGGATAACTCTGTTGATTGGTTATGAAAAGTGTGGACTAAAACAAACATTACATAAAAATATGAACAAAAGTGATAATTGATTTACCTTGCATTGTGAAGATCTCATTCTCTGGTTTTTATTGACATATCATTTGTAACTTTTGGACATTTGGAACTATTATTAAAGAATTTTCAAAAGAATTGTGTACGAACTTGCTTAAATTCCATTTAATACATCAATAACCTTCTAAAACAATCTGCAACATTTGAACAAAAACAAGACCTACTTTTGAAAAGAATTGTAATCTCTCAAGACCATTCTCCTTGTGTTCGACTCCTAAAACTCAAAAAAAAACCAGATATACACTTAAGAGTGTGTAAATCGCGGTAAAACCGTCGTTGAATTTTACACAATTTAACAAAACAATTTATATTTCCCTATTAATCAATTACGAGTATGAGTGGTAATGAGTTTAGGGGTCGAACACAAGGAGAATGGCCTTGAGATATTACAATTCTTTTCAAAAGTAGGTTATGTTTTTGTTCAGATGTTGCAGACTATTTTTAGAAGGTTATTGATATATTGAAGTAAATTCGTACACAAATCCTTTGAAAATTCTTTAATAATAATTCCAAATATCCAAAAATTGAAGATGATATGTCAATGGAAAACAGAGAATGAGATCTTCACAATGCAAGGTGAATCAATTATCACTTTTGTTCATATTTTTTTATGTAATTTTCGTTTTAGTCCACACTTTTCACAACAGTTAACAGAGTTATTCAAAAAAATCACAGAAAATCAAAAATTACTTCACAAATCACCAAAAATTAACAGAAATTAGGAAAACAAGTTCAAATTATGTGGTAAAAATCGCAGATCAAAAAGATTGATCTTTCAACAGTTATGGTCAAAACTTAGAATATATGATGGAATTAGACAGAGAATGATATATGTTGCCAAAAAGGGTTAGAATTCAAATTTTATCCAAACAATAATTCAATTAAAATTCAGATCTAGAAGCTACACTTCAACATAATTTACTGAGACCTAAATTTTATATTTATAGGATTTTTTTACTAATTTCTAAAAATCGTAGAAGAACAGACAGAATAAAAAATCAAGAACATGAAATTAAAAAGTCAAAACTTTGCACAGATTTTTTTTCTTACAAATTTAACATAAAACCATTGGGCACATATTATATGAAAGTTGTTCTAAAATATCTAAAGAAACACAAAATATATTTTTTTTTAATTTTCTTTGACCAGATCCGAAGTCAAACAATTTTTTTACCGGAATGACGAAAAAAAAAATGCGAAAAAAATGTACTTTTGAATTAATAGGATAAAAGTAGGGAATTTTAAGGCAATTTGATGAAGAATTGTATCATTAATCACTAAATATTCAGTTTATCAGATTTGGCACAAGTTTGAATTATTTCCAACCAGAAAAACTCAGCAAATAGATCAAAATTTCAGATCAAACACCAATCAACCAACTAGTGTTTAATCTCAATTTTTGAACTAAAAACTTCACTAAATCAAGCAAAAACCTTAACCAAGATTCAAGTTGATAAAATGGACTAACATGCATGAAAAATTCAGTTCTAAATGACCTAATTAATTCAACCAAATCGATTAAATCAAGAAAAATCCAGATTTAACAAAGACATTATGAACAGTAACCAAATCAGTCAATTTAATTCAAATTAAAACAAGATTTCAAACAATTCTATCACAAAAGGCCTATCCCTACAAGATTCTACTCACACATGATAAGATCAACCGAAATTAGGCATGTGTTCATCATGTTCTTTTACAAATTGGATCTTGTGATCTAAAATTGAATACAAGAGATTAAATGAAAATTGGATCGAACCGAGACGTAGAAGATCAACCAGAAACTTCCTTGAGCCGATTTGAACCTCCAACTGATGCTTGATTCCAGCCGGAACCGATCAATTGCCTTTTTCACCAAAATCAGCCCGAATTGGTGAATTTCACTCAAACTCGAAAATTGAAGCTCGAAAAGCTCTGAGATTCAGTAATGGAGTTACTGAAGCTTAAAGAAGATGATTGGAGAGTAATGTGTTGAAAGAATTTGGAGAATGGAAGGATGATTCTCATGAATGGGTTGATCGGTTAAATTTATAGAGAGGCTGGTCTGGAGAGTGGGGAACAAACCGAGCGATTCCATTGGCTCAGGCAGATCAAGTGGGGTGTACTGAAGATCTAAACGAAATTTCGTTGAATTTGGTTGAGAATTGAACGGTTTTGAATCATCACAAATTTCATCTGTTTATTCGCGCGAATGAATTCAGTTCAGATACGATTTGAATCGCATTACTGAGACTGACAGTGGGTCCCTTCAGAATAAGTTGTGGTGAAGCGGGTCATTATCGCGTCAAACGAGTCGCTATTTCTGTTATTAATCTCTGAGTTTTTAAACTGTCATTTTGATTTCCTGTGGCGAACCGGGTCATTATCGCGTGAAACGAGTCGTCTTCTTATTCACACTTTTGGCGCTGAGTTTTGAATTAATTCTCCGGATTTCATGTGACGAAACGAGCTGCAGCTTGCTTGAAACGAGTCACTTTTGTGTGAGCTGGGTACTGACTCGTTTTAACTCGTTCCACTCATCTGGTGTGGCGAACCGGTTTGAATCGCGTGAAATGAGTCATAACTGATGAAACGAGTCATCTTCTTCTTCAGAATTAGTGCTGAATTTCTTCTCTCGATCTCCTGTGGCTTGCGCTCGTGTGCTCGTCCTAAAACAATCTTCTGACAGCCGTGTAAGTTGCGAATTTGAATTTTGGATCGATTTTTCTCTTGGATTTCGGACCCGTTTACCCGTTTCTTACAACCATCGATTAGAACTTGTGATTCTGTACATTTCGCTGTAATTCATCAACCCAGATCTCTTCTCCATCTTCTCACGAATCTACAGGGCTTTGAATGGTTGAAAACCGTTGAGTAAAACTCGAGTTTTGCTGTTTTGCGTATCATCGGTTCGCCGTTCCGCCATTGCTGACCAGAGTGTGCAAATCGATCTTTTTCTCGCATTTCACACAACGAAATCCAAAATGGTGACTCAGGCTTCGTTCTCAACTTCCTCACGATGATCCACAACCATTATAGTTTCCCAATCCGCCTCGAATCCAGAGAATTTCTCCATTAACCAACTCGGTGTCAGTTTCGCGAAAAATAACCAAAAACTGCTGAACTCGTGAATCAAACTATGATTTTGAGTTGTTTTTCCATCGAATTGAGGCTTCGGAATTCATTGTGAGCCTTTACTAAAGCTTTAAAACACAAAAAGAATCATCTTTGCTTGAGAAAAACTGAAATGGTTGATCGAATTCATCTATTGTTTGAAACTCGACTGTTGGTTCATCAGTTCTTCAAAAGTTCATTGAGGATTTCGTCGAACAGTTGATTTAACTTCAAATTTCTCACTCGATTTTGCACCATTTGATGAGTTCTTCATACGGATAGAAAGGGAAGGAAGAGAGGAAGAGAATAGAGTTAGTTTTGGCTCGAATGGTGGACTGTAGAAAAGCAAGGTTGCTCGAAGAAGCTTTTCAGGTCAAGAAACATGGCTGGTTGCTTTTGGCTGGCGGATTCCGGCGATCGCCGGCGTTCTCAGAGGTGGAGAATAATACCAGCCGATTCGTCTTGTCGTGCGAATCCAAGGATATGCAGTTTGATCAATTTTGAGCTTGTTTGAAAATCGGTTATTTGGGTGAATTTGTGTAGGGTTTTGGTAGACTTGGTTGGCCATCTTTGGCCCATGATTTGCAATTTGGGTCGAAATCTTCATCTTACGGCCTTTTCGCCTGTAAAAATAATATAAAAATGTATTATGAGGTTCGAAATCATGTTTTATGAATTATAAGCATTTTTCATACATTTAGGTGAATTAAGAATGGATTTGAGATGATAAAAGCCCTAAAAATGTGTATAAAAATACACATTACGAATTCCACCACACTTAAACCAAGCTTGCCCTCAAGCGTACATGAAAATCAAGTCCTAGGATTTTTAGAATCAGTTTAAAGTGTTTTGAAAAGAGATTTAGTTATTGTCATGAATGTTATATACTAATATTTGATTATTATAATAATACACGAGGGTCGATGAATATCCATTAATAATTTCAAATTCAAATTTATTTAAAATTCCCCAATCCTTCAAATACGAACCTTTTTCCAAAGAGCAATGCCCTAATTTTGTTTTTGATACTTTCTCCCCTTAAATTTAAAATGGTGAATTTATACAAATTACCCCAAAAGTTCCAACTAACTCAACTTTCTCTTTTATAAACACGTAAAGGTTGGTATGCTATTCACTCATGTTATCAAAAGACAAGCTGTGCTTTGCACGTACAAAAAAATCCTTCATTTTCTATTGCGGATATGTAAAATTTTTTTCTTTTTCAAGGGTTTAAAAATAATTTTTCACATTTTTTAATTCTTTTTGTGAAGGGATAACAGGTTACGATTTCGGTCACTTGCTTTTAGTGCGAAAATTAGAGATGGACATACGAGACATTAGCTATGCCATGAAAGATAGGTTGAGTTAGAAAATTTTGCGAAACTAGTGGTATTAAAAGTAAGGTTTGATTTCTCAAAAGTTTTAATCACAGCATTACTTTAAAGAAAATGATTTATAATTTCATTAAAAGGGCAAGTGAAATATATATGAATTTTCAAAATGCTTAATGGATTTTAAATGGATATTATAGATGGAATGAATTGGAAAATATGGCATTCATGACAAGGGTCAAATCCTTTTGAAAATTTTCAAATCTTTTCATCATTTTCCAAAACCCTAAAAATTGCTCGAGAGGGCTTAGTTTAAAAATCTTTTCCATTTTTCAAAACCTTTTACTTTTTCATTAATAGTTCTCTTGCTTTTCTTTAAATCACACAAACTTTTATGTACAAAAATAACAAAACAAAATGAAATTAAAACAAGTAAAAAGTTAAAATTTTTATTATATTTATGAGTTCTTTATTTATTTATTTGTTTTTTTCGTTATTGAAAATTTTCAATTTTTTATGAATTTTCACATTTTTACAAGAAAACAAAACTTGGTTTTGCACAAAACCACCCCACCACACTTAAACCTTTGTTTGTCCTCAAACAAAAAGTTCAAAAATGAGAAAATTTGTGAAAATTGGAAAAATTATTGGGGTTTTATGCAAAACCTCCCCCACCACACTTAAACTTTTGCGTAGCAATTGTTTAAGTGTGAAAGAGAGTTTCGTAAAAAGAAGAAAAATAAAGGAATGAAAAATACGACCTGACACGACGAGTTGCCTCTCGTCAAGCGCCCTTGTTTTACGTCTTGAGCTCGACGCATTTATGCTTTCATTCTTTCCTTCCCTCGCTTTGTGGCACCGCTTCTAAATTATGCTCATCGAACCACCTTGTATCATGATTCTCGTAAAAAGCCTTCAAGCGATGACCATTAACCTTGAATTTGATGTCTTCTCCCCTAGAAATTTCAAATACTCCAAAGGGCAAAATATGTGTAATTATGTAAGGGCCTGTCCATCGGCTCTTCAACTTTCCGGGATGTAATGTCAACCGAGAATTGAATAACAAGACCTTATCGCCAATTTTAAATTCCTTTTTGCGAATAAGTTTGTCGTGAGCGATGGTTAGTTTTTCTTTGTAAATTCGAGAATTATCATAAGCCTCAATGCGAAGCTCTTCTAATTCTTGAATTTGCAATTTCCGCAACCCCGCATCTTTCGGGTAATCTTGATTTACCTTTTTGATTGCCCAAAATACTTTGTGCTCAATTTCCACCGGTAGGTGACAACTCTTCCCATAAACGAGTTTAAAAGGAGTCTGATAAGTCATTAATTATACACATTTTATACCCTATACATATGTAATATTGCACCATTATATGTGTTTAAATGGATAATAATAATAACTTGAATGTTGATACTACTAATAAGATATTTATGTGATTTCAGGTGCAATTTAGATGGAGCATAACTTGGGGAAAAGAAGTTGGAGCACAAGAGAGAGATAATAATCAAAACTCGGGCCTGCCGACACAGTCTCAGTATTTCGGCCATAACTCATAATCTGGGCCTCCTCTATATTCATACTATATACCGTTGGAAAGAAGAGAACAAAGCCCACAATTCATTCTATATCACCAGAGCCCAATTCCGAAGTCTACAAGACCCAAATTGACCATCTTCTGGACAGATCTTTCATGCACTTTGCATGCACTCTTCATGCCTTTGCCATGCTTCCTTCATACTCTTTGCATGGATCTTCATTCATCCCTCATGATCACCTTTTGAGAGGGTTATATAACCAGGTGCAAGGCATCCATTCTAATCATTTTTGAACTTCATCATTCTCTCTCTTGGAGTTGGGCAAGTCAAGCAAGCTTCACCCTTCCATCCACGCTTCATTAATGGGTTCTATCATTATTTTATGTTCTTTATTTTCCATGTATTTCGAGTAAGCCCTTCGAGGCATAGTTAGTGTTTATGTTTTTGTGTTGTAACTTTTGAGACCATTAATATTGAATTTCATTTGAACGGTTATATTCTGTTTTTATTTACTTATTATCTTTCATGCTCAATGAATTGTTTTAAGTTTATTTTGGTCAATTCTATGTTCAGTAGTAATTAACAAGGGCCACAAAATTCCTTTGGTTGCTTTGCTCAATAGCTTCCATTAGAATTTGAATAATAGCCAAGTGCAAATAACTCATAACGAACTAAACAGTTCTAAACAAGCTCATTGTTTAGGAGGTTTTGATTTGTTTAAATAACCAATGATTCCTATTGAATTGGTTATGATATTCAAGTAGGTTAGTGTTTTTATTTACGAGCTCATCTAAACTAAAATTCTATCTTTTCGTTTGAGTTATTTATCGGTTAGAGCTCATCTTACTGCACTTAAGATATTAATTCCAAATTCATTATTATAATCAAGGATAAAGTTACACACAAATTCACTACACGAAACTATGCCTCATTTCACAAAACCACCACATCTCTTAGTCTTTACTTTAAGTTTTCTCTTTATTTGTTACTTTCATTTTGTTGCAATCAACCAATCAACAACCCCCCCAATTGTGTGTCTTGTTTTAGGTCTTGTGTTTGGTTTTATTTACGGTATTGGTTTCTCTTTATTTTAGTTTTCTGTTTTTGTTCGAGTCCGTTTTCATTAGAGGAGTAATCCTTTCACCTAGTTTTAGTCTAAATAGCTCTCTGTGGTTCGACCCCTACTTCCACTGTCTAGTGTATTGTAGTTAAGTTTAGGGTTATAAATTTCTTTTGGTAAGTGTATAACGACTGCAAAAATACCTCTTATCAAAATGGCGCCGTTGCCGGGGAGCTAGCAACACGACTAGTCTAGGTCAATATTCACACTTCTCTTGTGTAGTACGGTAGTCTGCATTTGTGTCAGAGTAAACCAAATTCGTTTTACTTTTTGTCAGTCACATTTTTTTTACTTTTTGTCAGAGTCACACTTTCGTTACCTTTGTTATCTTTTTCACTTTTTGTCAGAGTCAGTCATACTATTTATTTTCACTTTGAGTCTGCATTACTTGCATTCACTAATTCTCTCTCTTACACTAGATTCCAGTTCATGAAAGCTACTCGTAGTTCTAATCTTCCACTTGCACCGTTCGATCCGGAGATTGAGAGAACACACCTGGAGCGAAGAAAAGCAATTCCGGAAGCACCGAAAGCAGCCGAAGAAACTGAAAAGGTGGAGAACTTGGACAGCGAAAGCAAACCTCCTACTCCACCAGCTCCTCCTCACGCTACAAGAGGTAACACTACGGTCATGGCTAATTTTGAGGATATGACACTTAGGGACTTATCTACGTTTGATTTTGCTACCAACCAGTATGGTATTGTATTACCACCGGTCCCAAATTTTAAGATCCATACGGGTCTTCTTCAATTATTACCGACTTTCAATGGGAGCGCCGGAGAGGATCCGCACTCTCACATGCGGGAGTTCAACCGTATCACCGCAACAATGATGCCGGCGGAGATTGAAGATGAAGGTCCTTACAAGCTGCGACTGTTTTCATACAGTCTTCGAGGACCAGCAAAGGACTGGGACTACCATCTAGCACCTTTTCCAACAACTTGGGTAGAACTTCAAAAGTTGTTTCTAGACAAGTATTTTCCTGTCTCTCTTACCGCTTCTATTAGGAAGCAGATTTGTAGTATTCAACAAGAAGTAGGGGAAACCCTCTACGAGTACTATGATCGCTTCCAGAAGTTGTGTGCAAAATGTCCCAACCATCAATCCCCAGAGAATCTCTTGATTCAACACTTGTATGATGGGATGCTTCAAGAGACTAGGGATAATGTAGATTCTGCTAGTGGGGGTGCTTTCATAGATAAAACCGTTAGGCAAGCACGAACCTTGATAGAAACCATGGCAAAAAATGCCCAATCTAGTAGAACCAGATCTCGACTTAGGGGGGTTAGTGAGATTAGAGACTGTGATTTGGAGAAGAGAGTGAATGGTATGAACGCAAAATTAGATAGCTTGGCTAATTTGATGGCGTCATTCATGGGAACCAAAATGGAAGTAAAAGCATGCGGTGCCTGCACTCAGACAGGACACACCACTGATGCGTGCCCAACACTCCATGATGAGGAGAAAGTCACGATCACAGCTTGCGGCATCTTCAAGCTAAACCAACACGGAAATTCAAATGAGGGTCAAAACCGTAATTATGATCCCTATTCCAAAACGTACAACCCTGGATGGCGTGATCACCCAAACTTCAGATGGCGTGACCCAGGAAACCAACAACAACCTCCTCAAATCCATACTCAAAATTCTTCTTCTTCTTCACCTCCAATTGACCCTGCTTTGAAAAGTCTTTCTGACATTGTGACCTCCTTGGCCACATCAACTACGTCTTTTCGAAGGATACAAAAAGTGCCCTAACACATCCGGGCACCCAAATTGCTCAAATATCCTCTGAATTAAACAAGTTAAAAACTCAGGGGTCCTCACAACTTCCTTCTCAAACTCTCAACCCCCGTGAGAATGCATGTGCTATCACCTTAAGAAGTGGGAAAGAAATAGAAGGGAGTATGGGAAACATGAACGGTGAAGGAGAGATTGAAGTAATTAAGCCGGAATCCGAGAAGATGAAAGAAAAGCCCAAGGAAATACCACCTTATAAACCTAGAGCCCCTTTTCCTAGCCGTCTAGCGGTTAACACTAAAAAGGATGAGGCAGAGAGAGATATCCTAGAGGTTTTCAAGAAAGTGGAAATAAACATTCCACTACTCGATTACTTTCGTAGATTCCCTCGCTATGCGAAATTTCTCAAGGACTTGTGTATGAATAAGAGAAAGCTAAATGGTCATGAGAGAGTAACAATGAGTGAGAATGTCTCTGCGGTTATTCGCAAGAAGCTTCCAGAGAAGCAAAAAGACCCTGGCATGTTTGCCATTCCTTGCAGCATTGGGCACCTTGAAAAAGACCACGGTGCATGCTTGATCTTGGGGCATCTATCAATGTCATGCCCTTTTCTATCTATTCTTCCCTCGGTTTAGGACCTTTGAAAAAGACCGGGGTGATCCTTCAACTAGCTGATCGTTCTACTGCTGTGCCGAGGGGAGTTATAGAGGATGTCCTGGTTAAGGTCAATGGCCTTATCTTCCCCGTGGATTTCTATATTCTGCGTATGGATGAGTCTGATAGCTCACCGAGTTCGACTCCCATTCTTCTGGGAAGACCCTTCCTTAAAACTGCCCGAACCAAGATTGATGTGCACAATGGCACTCTTTCTATGGAATTTGACGGAGAGAACATCTCTTTCAACATCTTTGATGCTATCAAGCATCCTTCGACGAGAATGTATCCGCTATTTGCACCATCGACCCAGTTGATGAGTGTGTCGACAACTTCTCCTCTTTTGAGTTCATAGATCTGCTCGAGACCATTCTTGATCTCTCTCCAGATGAGCAGGACCTTCTTCAAAGTCTATCTGCCTTGGCCATTGGAGAGGCTTCTTCCTCTTCTTCTTCTCCTCCCTTGATAGACTTGAAACCCTCTCTTGAGCCCACCAAACCTTCCATTGTGAATCCCCCTCTCTTGACCTAAAACCTCTACCAGCTCATCTCAAGTACGCATACTTGGGTAAAGGAGACACTCTTCCAATGATCATCTCTAGTAGCCTCACTCGCTACTCGGGAAGAGAAGTTAGTTAATGTCTTGAGGGACCACAAGACTGCGATTGGATGGACTCTGCCTGATATTAAGGGAATCAGCCCTTCTACGTGTATGCATCGTATATTATTGGAGGATGGATCTAAACCATCCCGTGAGCCTCAACGTAGGCTAAATCCTCCAATGATGGAAGTGGTCAAGAAGGAAATCATCAAACTCCTTGATGTAGGAATCATATACCCTATCTCTGATTCACAATGGGTGTCACCAATCCATGTGGTGCCCAAGAAAACTGGTATTACGATAATTGAGAATCAGGATGGTGAAAAAGTTCCTACGAGAGCACAAAATGGATGGAGAGTATGCATTGATTATCGCAAATTAAACACTGCCACCCGGAAAGACCATTTCCCCCTTCCCTTCATTGACCAGATGCTCGAGCGCCTTGCTGGGCGCCACCATTACCGCTTCTTAGATGGCTTCTCTGGTTACTTTCAAATAGCCATCGCCCCCGAGGATCAAGAAAAGACCACCTTCACGTGCCCTTTTGGCACCTTTGCCTATAGGCGGATGCCCTTTGGGTTGTGTAACGCACCCGGTACATTTCAGAGATGTATGATGTCCATCTTCTCTGATTATGTCACCCGAATTATTGAGGTTTTCATGGATGATTTCACCGTCTGTGGTGATTCATTCGATGACTGCCTGGGAAACCTAAAGAAGATTCTTCAAAGGTGCGTAGAGACTGATCTGGTGCTGAATTATGAGAAATGTCATTTCATGGTAGATCAGGGCATAGTCCTAGGCCATGTGGTTTCCTCTCAGGGTCTTGAAGTGGAAGCCAAGATCGATGTCATTAGATCCCTTCCGTACCCAACCAATGTGAAGGATATTCGATCATTTCTCGGTCATGCCGGATTTTACAGGCGTTTCATTAAAGATTTCTCAAAAATCGCTCAACCTCTTTGTCTTCTTCTCCAAAAAGAGGCTTCTTTTGAGTTCAATGAGAAATGCAAAGCGGCGTTCGACCTTCTCAAGGAGAAATTATGTTCTGCCCCCATCATTAAAGCTCCCGACTAGAATCTACCTTTCGAGATTATGTGCGATGCGAGTGATAGGGCAGTTGGAGCTGTTCTTGGGCAGCGGGATGGGCGAGAACCCCATGTTATCTCTTATGCCTCCAGGACCTTAGACGATGCTCAGTGCAACTATACAACTACAGAAAAAGAGCTGCTAGCCATTGTTTTTGCATTGGAAAAATTTAGGTCCTATCTCTTAAGGGTTAAGGTGATTATATACTCTGACCATGCCGCATTGAGGCATCTTTTCAAGAAGAAGGAATCCAAGCCGAGACTTCTTCGTTGGATATTGTTGCTCCAGGAGTTCGACTTGGAGATTAGAGATAAACGAGGATCGAGAGAATCTAGTTGCGAGATCACCTTAGCCGCCTTCCTATGAGTATTGAGGAGGGTACCCCAATATCGGAGTTTTTCCCTGAGGAATATCTCTATGCCGTGCAAGGCTTTACACCATGGTATGCCGATATAGTGAATTACTTGGTGGCTAAAGACCTACCAGAGGATCTTACACGTGCACAGGCTGATAGAATCCGGTATGATTCCCGATTTTATATTTGGGATGAGCCTTACCTCTTTCGGATTTGCGCGGATCAGATTATTCGGAGATGCATACCCGATAATGAGGTTAGATCAGTTCTTGAGTTTTGTCACTCTCTGGAGTGTGGAGGACACTTTGGCACCAAGCGGACAGCTCATAAGGTCCTTGAGTGTGGTTTCTTCTGACCCACTCTACATAAGGATGCTTACTTCTTCGTGAAGTCATGTGAGCGATGCCAGAGAACGGGAGGACTAACCAAGAGAGACGAGATGCCGATGAAGTATATTCTTGCATGTGAGGTTTTTGAAGTGTGGGGTATCGACTTTATGGGACCTTTCCCTCCCTCATATGGCTTTGAGTATATCCTCCTAGCAGTCGATAAGGTCTCCAAGTGGGTTGAGGCCAAGGCCACAAAACGGGCAGATGCAAAAACAGTCGTGAATTTTGTCAAGGACCAGATCTTTAGTAGGTTTGGGGTCCCGAGAGTCATCATCAGTGATAGAGGAATCCATTTCTGCAACCGGAGTTTCGAGGCATTAATGAAGCAATACCATGTCACACATAAAACCTCGACAGCTTACCACCCTCAAACCAATGGCCAAGCAGAGCTTTCGAATAGGGAGATCAAGGGCGTTTTGGAGAAAGTGGTGAACCCCACCAGGAAAGACTGGAGTCTTCGGCTCAATGACGCACTCTGGGCTTACAGGACTGCGTTCAAGTCCCCTGTAGGCATGTCCCCTTATCGGCTAGTCTATGGAAAGGCTTGTCATCTTCCGGTTGAACTCGAGCATAAAGCCTATTGGGCCATCAAGAAGTGCCATCTAGATTACCCAAACGATGCACTCAACCGGAAGTTGCAAATCCAAGAGTTAGAGGAGATCCGAAATGACGTGTATGAGAACTCTCGAATCTTCAAGGAGAAGATCAAGATGTATCATGACAGGAAGCTTGCCCACAAGGATTTCAAAGTGGGTGACAAGGTGTTGCTGTTTAACTCAAGACTCAAATTACACCCAGGCAAGCTACATAGTAGGTGGATAGGGCCCTTTCTTGTGACCAAATTGTTCGATTATGGTGTAGCAGAAATTCAGGGTCTGGATTCAGGAAAAGTCTTCAAGGTCAACGGGAACCGGCTTAAGCGGTTTCATGAGAGTTTCGATGCGAGCTGGATTGACATTCACGAGCTTGGAGAGCCAGCATCCACTGCTTGAGGAGATGGAAACATCGGGCCAACGACGTTAAAAAGAGGCGCTACTGGGAGGCAACCCTGCGAATAAAGGTTGTGTTTTTCTTTGTTTATTTTCTTTTTCTTGCATTGCATCACTACTTTGTGCTTAACTTTACTCGAGAACGAGTAAAAGTTTAAGTGTGGGGTGGAGTCTTTATTGCATGTTAGGTAGTTAAAAAAAAATAAATAAAAAATAGTAATAAAAACCCATTTTTAAGCCTCAAATTAAAAAAAAAATGCCCAATTAAAAATCAAAAAGATTGAGAGAGAACTGTAACTTGTATTGAATAATGTGGTGGAACTTGTTTGGACTCAAAAGGATCATATAGACCAGTTCAAGAAGAATTGAGGTCGTTGGTTTAGGGATCTTTTGTCACTGGTGAACTCGATTTGTTGTTTGAGTGCCAATAATTTAGGGATTTGCGCGAGAAATTATGTGAGGACTTACCATTGGACCGTGACCCGGAACTCAAGTTGTTTATAGTATAATATCCATAATAACCCACTATATCATCTCGTATATATATAAATAATATCCAAGTCTATTAGCTTCTAAAGTCACTTTGTTGCTTGGTTTGGGAGAAGGAGGGTTAGGCATTATATAAGAAGATAGGGGACGGGAAGTAGAGGTTAGTGTCAGAAGTTGAGGGCTGTAATGTGTATTTTTATACACATTTTTAGGGTTTTTATCATCTCAAATTCATTCATAATTCACATTAAAGGTATGAAAAATGCTCACAATTCATAAAACATAAGTTGAAACCTCTTAATACATTTTTTGTGTGATTTTACAGGCGAAAAGGCCATAAGATGAAGAATTGGACCAAAACGCGAAGAATGGGCCAAAGATGGCAAACTAAAAACCTCAAACACCCCACAAAGAAATTCCTCTAACTTCTACAAAAAGTCAAAAACCTTTTTACAACCAAATCAAACCAAGCCAAATGCCAAAAAACGCTGAATTGACCAAAAGTCAACTTTTCCGAAATGGGTCATACGGTATATCAAAACGAAGAGCTCGACGAGACGAATCCAATGGTACAACCCTTGTGATCAGAAACCTTCTACAACTCTCAGAATCACTAATTGAAAATCAAATCAAAATGGTCAAAGTCAACGGTTGACTAGGTCAAACCCGTCTTCTTCAACATCCAAATTCCGAAATTTCGCTCAAAACCGAACAAACCGGCCAGCCATGGATTCAAGATGACGAGAGGAACATGCCGGTGCCATTCTCCGATCTTGGAAATTCCGGCGATCGCCGAATTCGGCCAAAACAGTGCCAAAAACGGACCGAAACCATGGTTGATCTGCCGTGCCATCCACCATCATCCATTCGAGCCAAAGCCGATCTCATTCTCTTCTCCATCGTCTACCCTTTCTAACCATATGAAGAACTCATTGAATAGTGCGGAATCGATTGAGAAATCCGTGTTTGAGTAATGCGTTCGACGAAATCCTCAATGAATTTTTCAAACTGGATGATCCAACGGTCGGAATTTCGGCGGTATGATGAATTAGATCGGTTTTCTCGCATTTTTCCCACATAGTGATGATGTTTGACGAGTCGAATAGCTTCAAGTGGGGCATCTCAATGAATTCCCGAAGCCTCAATTCGATAGAAAAACAACTTGAAATCTCGTTTTGATTCACGGTTTTTTTTGTTCTGATGGTTATTTTCGCTAAGTTTGGTTAATGGCGGAAATTCATGAATGAAGGGAAGAATTGACGCATAAAACGCAACGCAGAGCATCGTAAGGAAGTGAGGAAGGAAGCCTGAGCTCTGGATTGAGCTGCCGCTGCTCAAAAAGCGAGCTTTAAGCTCGAACAGCCATCAATGGCGGAAATGAACTGAAACGGGAGAAAAATGAGGAAAACTCGATGAACTCTCAACCATTTTCTGCATTTCAAAGCTCTGTAGATTCGTGATGACGAGAGGAAGTCGTTGAGAGTGAAATCACGAGCCACAATGAAGAGTAGAGAAAACTCGAGTTACGGGTTGAAGAAGAAGCGATAACGGGTCTGGAAATTTATGCAAAATTGGATCCAAACTCCATATTTACTTCACACCGGTCCGTCGAGTTTCGTTTTAGGACGGCATCGTAGATCGCGATCCACGTAAAATCAAGCAATCTTCGTTCAAAATGGATTCAGCGCCATTCTCGCTCGAGAGCAACCCGTTTCACGCGCGTTCGACCCATTCCGCCATAAAAGATCAACAGAGTGATTCAAACTCAGCACCTATCTGAAGGAATGCGAGCAACCCGTTTCATGCGTTCGCGACTCGTTTCATCGAAGTTTCAACTCGCAATGACACGTAAGAATCGGAAAAAAATCTTCGCCGCGAATTCTTACTCCGTGAGTGACTCATTTCACGCGCGTTTCAACCCGTTTTAACTCGGCGAGATCAACGAATGGGCCCACTTGTCGGCGTAACATCGCGAAATTCAAACTCGAATTCAATCCGAGCGTTCTTCCGCCAAAACAGAGGGAAAATATTTTCCAACCAAAACCGGATCAAATCTCAACCGAATTCAACGAAATTTCGTCCGGATCTTCGATACACCCCACTTGATCTCGCCCGAGCCAATGGAATCGCTCGGTTTGTCCCCCACTCTCCAGACCGGCCTCTCTATAAATTCGACCGATCAACCCATTCATGAAAATCATTCTTCCATTCTCCAAATTCTTTCAACACATTACTCTCCAATCATCTTCTTAAAGCTTCAGTAACTCCATTACTGAATCTCAGAGCTTTTCGAGCTTCAATTTTCGAGTTTGAGTGAAATTCACCAATTCGGGTTGATTTGGGTGAAAAAGGCAATTGATTGGTTCGGCTGGAATCAAGCATCAGTTGGAGGTTCAAATCGGCTCAAGGAAGTTTCTGGTTGATCTTCCACGTCTCGGTTCGATCCAATTTTCATTTAATCTCTTATATTCAATTTTAGATCACAAGATCAAATTTGTAAAAGAACATGATGAACACATGCCTAATTTCGGTTGATCTTATCATGTGTGAGTAGAATCTTGTAGGGATAGGCTTTTTGTGATAGAATTGTTTGAAATCTTGCTTTAATTTGAATTAAATTGACTGATTTGGTACTGTTCTTAATATGTTGTGTTAAATCTGGATTTTTCTTGATTTAATCGATTTGGTTGAATTAATTAGGTCATTTAGAACTGAATTTTTCATGCATGTTAGTCCATTTTATCATCTTGAATCTTGGTTGAGGTTTTTGCTTGATTTAGTGAAGTTTTTAGTTCAAAAATTGAGATCAAACACTAGTTGGTTGATTGGTGTTTGATCTGAATTTTTGATCTATTTGCTGAATTTTTCTGGTTGAAAATAATTCAAACTTGTGCCAAATCTGATAAACTGAATATTTAGTGATTAATGATACAATTCTTGATCAAATTGCCTTAAAAATCCCTACTTTTATCCTATTAATTCAAAAACACAATTTTATGCATTTTATTTTTATCAGTTTCAGTAAAAAAATTGTTTGATCTCAGATCTGATCAAAGAAAATCATAAAAAAAATATTTTGTGTTTCTTTAGATATTTTAGAACAACTTTCATATAATATGTGCCCAATGCTTTTATGTTAAATTTGTAAGAAAAAAATTTGTGCAAAGTCTTGACTTTTTAATTTCATGTTCTTGATTTGTGATTCTGACTGTTTTTCTACGATTTTTAGAAATTAGTAGAAAAATCCTATAAATAAAAAATCTAGATCTCAGTAATTCATTTTGAAGTGTAGTTTCTTAATCTGAATTTTAATTGAGTTGTTATTTGGATAAAATTTGAATTCCACCCTCTTTTGACAACTAATACCATTCTCTGTCCAATCCTGTCATATGTTCTGAGTTTTGACCATAACTTTTGGAATATCAATCATTTTGATCTGAGATTTTTACCACATAATAGGAACTTGCTTTCCTAATTTCTCTTAATTTTTGGTGATTTTTGAAGTAATTTTCGATTTTCTGTGATTTTTTTGAACAACTCTGTTGACTAATTGTGAAAATTGAGGACTAAAACGAAAATTACATAAAAAATATGAACAAAAGTGATAATTGATTCACCTTGCATTGTGAAGATCTCATTCTCTATTTTCCATTGACATATCATTTGCAACTTTTGGATATTTGGAAATATTATTCAAGAATTTTCAAAGGATTTGTGTACGAATTTATTTCAATTCATCAATAACCTTCTAAAAATAGTCTGCAACATCTGAACAAAAACAAGACCTACCTTTGAAAAGAATTGTAATACCTCAAGGCCATTCTCCTTGTGTTCGACCCCCTAAACTCATTACCACTCATACTCGTAATTGATTAATAGGGAAATATAAATTGTTTTGTTAAATTGTGTGAAATTCAACGACGGTTTTAACGCGATTTACAAATGGCGCCGTTGCCGGGGAGACGGCTTTAATTGAGTTTATTACTAACCTCTCATCAATTGTCTAGTGTTTTTGTTTCATTTGAATTTTGAAGGTGCATGAGAAAGACAAGATCGCAAGGCGAAGTGCACACACCTGTAAAGAAGGACATCAACAAACATCTAAGGAAGGTCAAGAAAGATAAGGCACAAAACAAGCAAGAAGAAATTTACTCAAGGCAAAAAGGACGTAACGAGGCTTCTCCTTTCATCCAAGGGCCTCAAGAGGAAGAAGAACAAAATTGGGAGCAACAACGAGTGGAAGAGCCACAAGAAAGAATTCCAACCTCTCCAATCATTCACTCATTATCATCAAGGCTAAACTCTCAAACTCTTTTTAATTCTAATTCTCATTCAAAACCATCATCATCTCAAACTCATAAAATGGCTCAAGAAAGAACATTAGGGGAACTTTTAGACCATCAAATCCCTCGAAATCCGGGAAATATTGTTATACCAACTGTGCCAAATTTTAAACTAAGTCCATCTATATTAAATGTATTACCCATATTTGAAGGACATAAAAATGAGAACCCATATGCACATTTAGATAATCTAGATCGTAAATGTACTGCATTGTTTGGTAAATATGATAACTTGGATAATATCAAATTGATCCTCTTCTCCCACACACTTGGGGAAGCACCAAGGGATTGGCTAACCCACTTGCAAGGAGGTCCTTTTACGACATTTCAGGAGGTAGGAACGCGTTTTCTCAAACGATACTACCCGAGCACTTTGACGGCCAAAATCCGCAAGGAAATCACAGGGATCCAACAAGGGGGAGGAGAGACACTTCAAGAATATTACGAGCGATTTGTGCGATTATGCGCATCATGCCCCAACCATAACCTCGACGAGACCTCACTTATCGATCAATTTCTACAAGGGATGAATGATCTCGATGCACGATTACTCCAATGCTCGGCTGGAGGATCGTTCAATAACATGACTCCATCGGAAGTGCGAGCTCTTATCGAAACCATGGCCGAAGGAAACCAAGGACGCGGGGAAGAATGGGTCAAGTAAACATGACAAGTACGGTTGACCTCAAGGCAATGGAATCAAGAATCACACAAAATTTCGAGACAAGATTTAGTCAAATGCTCAAGGTCAGGCGCGAAAATCGAACCAAAGAAGTGCGAGTTTTGTGGGGACACAAGTCATGCGACCGATGAGTGCGATAGGCTACAAGAAGATGTCAATGCCATCGGAAACTATTCAAACCAACGCCAACCTTTCTCGCAAACCTACAATGAGTCATGGAAGAAATATCCAAATTTCCGTTGGAGGAATGACGATGCGCCACCTCAATTCTCACAATCCAGTTATCAAAAACCGAATGTGTATGTTCATCCAAATGCACAAGCACCACAACAACCTCAAGCTCATCAACAACCTCCTCAACCCTCCACATCGAATTCCCAAACCTCTTCTCTTGATGAAAAGCTTGATAAAATGATGGCATTAATGGCGGGGAATTTCACAAACATCACAACGGAGTTGGGAACCGTCAAGAATGATGTAAGCTCGCTTACCCAAAACCAAGCTACGCAAGGGCGTCAAATGCAAAACTTGGAAATGCAAATCAAGCAAATCGCGGGTGAAGTCAACGTATTGAAAGGACAAGGGGGCAATCGGTTACCTTCTCAAGGTTCGGGACCGCTGGAATACAAGCCCATCAACGCGATACGCCTAAGAAGTGGGAAAGAGGTTGGCTCACACGACGAAGAAGAAGAGCTAATGGTTACAAGGAAGCAAGATGGGGAAACAAGTTCAAGCGCGCGAGAACAAGACGAGGCACAAGAAGAAATCAGGAAAGAGGAAAAACCAATTCACGAGAAAGAACAAGGAAAGAACGAAGAAAGGGAAATCGCGCAAGAAAAGGAAAAGAGGCGCGCACCATTCCCAACTAGACTAGCGGTTAACTCTCGGAAGGATGAACTCGATAAAGATATTTTGGAGGTGTTCAAGAAGGTGGAGGTAAATATTCCAATTATCGATGCTATACGAATGCATCCTCCATATGCCAAGTTCTTCAAGAATCTATGCACAAACAAGAGAAAATTAAAGGGGAACGAGACGATAAACCTACCCTCTGTGATGAGCATCAACACGCGAGTAGCACAAAAAGAGGAAGACCCTGGAGTTTTCGCCATTCCGTGCACCATTGGTCTTCAACAACTCGCGAGGTGTATGCTCGACTTGGGAGCCTCCATAAATGTAATGCCTAGGTCTGTTTACGAGACCTTGGGTTTGGGCGACCTAAAGGAGACAAGGGTGATGGTGCAACTCGCCGACCGTTCAACGGCCGCCGTCCTCGGTGTCGCAGAAGATGTACTCGTCAAGGTGAATGGTTTGGTTTTCCCAGCCGACTTCTACATTCTTGAAATGGGCGACAATGCCGACTCATCCGCCATCCTCTTAGGAAGACCCTTTTTGAGGACCGCGCGAACATGCATAGATTGCCACTCAGGAACGTTGTCCATGGAATTCGACAACGAGAAAAATACCCTAACGACTACAATGTATCAAGCATAACCATTATTGATGAGATCGATGGGATGGTTGAAGAACAATTGGAAGAAGAGTACTCGAAGGAATACAATGCGATTTTTGAGGATGTTTGGGGAGAGATCGACCAAGCAAAAGAGAAGCAAGAAATAGAGCAAGAACATAATGAAGAAATTAAATTCATTTCGGGTTCCCCTCACAACGAACTCCAAATATCGCAAGAACGCGTTAAGCCATCAATCGAGGAAGCTCCTATTCTCGAACTTAAACCTCTTCCCGATCACCTTAAATACGCATACCTCGGACCAAACAACACATTACCCGTTATCATCGCATCGAACCTAACTCTTGCTCAGGAAACCCGATTGGTGGAAATTCTTGGAAAACACAAGAAGGCAATCGGATGGACATTGGCCGATATGCCAGGTATAAGCCCCTCGACATGTATGCACAAAATTGTTTTGGAGGAGGGATCAAAACCGTCAAGAGAAGCACAAAGAAGGTTAAATCCAGTCATGATGGAGGTGGTGAAAAAGGAGCTTCTCAAGCTTCTCGATGCGGGGATCATTTACGCGGTAGCCGACTCGAAATGGGTATCTCCAATTCATGTAGTTCCCAAGAAGACGGGAATCACGATTGTGGAAAATGCCGAAGGAGAGAAGGTGCCAACGCGAGTGCGAACGGATGGCGAGTTTGTATCGACTATCGGAAACTTAACGCGGCAACAAAGAAGGACCACTTCCCTCTTCCCTTCATCGATCAAATGCTCGAAAGATTAGCAGGACGACCTTACTATTGCTTCTTGGATGGCTTTTCGGGATATTTCCAAATCGCCATCGACCCCGACGACCAAAAGAAGACAACATTCACGTGTCCCTTTGGTACATTCGCCTATCGAAGGATGCCGTTCGGGTTGTGCAATGCACCCGGTACATTTCAAAGGTGTATGATCTCTATTTTTTCGAATATATTTCTAAATTCATTGAGGTGTTTATGGATGACTTTTCCATTTATGGCAACTCTTTTGACGAGTGTCTCCATAATTTGGGCCTAATAATGGAAAAGTGTGTGGAAGCTAATCTTGTCTTGAATTTTGAAAAGTGCCACTTTATGGTGAGCCAAGGAATTGTTTTAGGTCATTTAATTTCAGAAAAAGGGTTGGAAGTCGACAAGGCGAAAATTGACGTTATCAAGACACTTCCATACCCTCGTAATGTGAAAGATGTCCGCTCATTCCTTGGACACGCCGGCTTCTATCGGCGTTTCATTCAAGATTTCTCAAAAATCGCACAACCAATGTGCGAGCTTCTCCAAAAAGAGATCAAATTCGAGTTCAACGATGCGTGCAAGGCGGCATTCGACAAACTAAAGGGGAAACTGTGCGAAGCGCCCATTATCCAACCACCGGATTGGAATCTTCCCTTTGAGATCATGTGCGACGCAAGTGATCTAAGTGTCGGGGCGGTTTTGGGGCAGCGCATCGGGAAGGTACCCCACGTAATTTACTACGCTTCTAAAACTTTAGATGACGCCCAACGGAATTACACAACAACGGAAAAAGAATTGTTAGCAATTGTTTTTGCATTGGAAAAGTTCCGATCATACTTGGTCGGGACAAAAGTTGTTGTATTTTCGGATCATGCTTGCGCTCAAGCACTTAATGAAAAAGAAGGAATGCAAGCCGCGCCTCCTCCGATGGATCCTTCTCCTTCAAGAGTTCAACGTGGAGATTCGGGATAAAAAAGGAGCCGAAAACTTAGTGGCCGATCATCTTAGCCGACTCCCAACAAACGAAGGCGATATCATTCCGATCAACGAACTCTTTCCCGACGAGCAACTCTATACTATCCATGGCATGGCACCTTGGTACGCAGACATCGTCAACTACCTCGAAACTCGCGAATTGCCAAACACTCTCTCTCGAGCTCAAAAGGACAAGATAAAAAATGACTCACGATATTACCTCACGGGAAGACCCCTACCTCTACAAGGTTTGTTCCGATCAAATGGTGCGCAAATGCGTGCCCGACCACGAGATAAATTCGGTACTCTCTTTTTGTCACACTTTAGAATGTGGGGGACACTTTGGAGGGCAACGCACAAGTCATAAGGTACTCCAAAGTGGACTATATTGGCCAACTCTTTATAAAGATGCTCATTCCTTTGTAAAGAGTTGTGAAAATTGCCAAAAAACGGGCAATCTAACCCGCAAAAACGAAATGCCTCTTAAAGCTTTATTGTTTTTTGAGCTTTTCGATGTTTGGGGGATAGACTTCATGGGGCCTTTCCCTCAATCAAATGGGTATTTATATATTCTTGTGTGTGTTGATTATGTTTCAAAATGGGTTGAGGCCATACCAACAAGGGATGCCAACTCCAAAACGGTGATTGAATTCCTTAAAAAGAATATCTTTCAGCGTTTTGGGGTACCTAAAGCTATCATTAGCGATAGGGGTTCGCATTTCAATAATAAGTATCTCGAATCTCTTTTGAAAAATTATCACGTACAACACCGCATGTCAACCGCTTATCATCCCCAAACTAATGGGCAAGCCGAAATATCCAATCGGGAAATAAAATCAATCCTTGAGAAAGTGGTTAACCCCTCTCGCAAGGATTGGAGTCAGAGGCTTGGGGATGCTCTATGGGCCTACCGCACCGCATACAAAACACCGATAGGGATGACTCCTTTTAAACTCGTTTATGGAAAGAGTTGTCACTTACCGGTGGAAATTGAGCACAAAGCATTTTGGGCAATCAAAAAGGTAAATCAAGATTATCCAAAAGATGCGGGATTGCGGAAATTACAAATTCAAGAATTAGAAGAGCTTCGCATTGAGGCTTATGATAATTCTCGTATTTACAAAGAAAAATTAACCATCGCTCACGACAAACTTATTCGCAAAAAGGAATTTAAAATTGGCGATAAGGTTTTGTTATTCAATTCTCGGTTGAGATTACATCCCTAGGAAATTGAAGAGCCGATGGACAGGTCCTTACATAATTACCCATATCTTGCCATTTGGAGTATTTGAAATTTCTAGGGGCGAAGACATCAAATTCAAGGTTAATGGTCATCGCTTGAAGGCCTTTTACGAGAATCATGATACAAGATGGTTCGATGAGCGAGAATTTGGAAGCGGTGCCACAAAGCGAGGAAAGGAAAGAATGAAAGCATAAATGCGTCGAGCTCAAGACGTAAAACAAGGGCGCTTGGCGAGAGGCAACTCGTCGTGTCAGGTCGTATTTTTCCTTTCGTTATTTTTCTTTTCTTATTTTCACAAAACTCTCTTTCACACTTAAACATTTGCTACACAAAAGTTTAAGTGTGGTGAGGGGGTTTTGCATAAAACCCCAATAATTTTTCCAATTTTCACAAATTTTCTCATTTTTTAACTTTTTTGTTTGAGGACAAACAAAGGTTTAAGTGTGGTGGGGTGGTTTTGTGCAAAACCAAGTTTTGTTTTCTTGTAAAAATGTGAAAACTCTTAAAAATTGGAAAATTTAAAAAGTTCAAAAATAATTAAACAACTCATTTTCTTTATTTGTGTTTGTAATAAGTTTGTGTGTGTGAGGATTTTAAAATGAAAAGCAGGTTTTGAAAAATGGAAACGATTTTTAAAAACTAAGCCCTCTCAAGCAATTTTTGAAAAATACTTAGGGTTTTGGAAAATGATGAAAAGATTTGAAAAAAAAACTTCAAAAGGGATTTAACCTTTATCATGAATGCCACATTTCACCTCATTTCCATTTATAATATTCATGTAAAATCCATTAAGCGTTTCGAAAATTCATAAATATTTCACTTGCCCCTTTAACGAAATTATAAATCGTTTTCTTTAAAAGTAATGCTGTGATTAAAACTTTTGAGAAATCCAACCTTATTTTTAATACCACTAGTTTCGCAAAAAATTTCTAACTCAACCTATCTTTCATGGCATAGCTAATGACTCGTATGTCCATCTCTAATTTTCGCACTAAAAGCAAGTGACCGAAATCGTAACCTGTTATCCCTTCACAAAAAGAATTCAAAAATGTGAAAAATTATTTTTAAACCCTTGAAAAAAAAAAAAAATTTTACATATCCGCAATAGAAAATGAAGGATTTTTGTACGTGCAAAGCACAGCTTGTCTTTTGATAACATGAGTGGATCGCATACCAACTTTTACGTGTTTATAAAAGAGAAAGTTGAGTTAGTTGGAACTTTTGGGGTAATTTGTATAAATTCACCATTTTAAAATTAGGAGGAGAAAGTATCAAAAACAAAATTAGGGCATTGCTTTTTGGGAAAAGGTTCGTATTTGAAGGATGGGGGAATTTTAAATAAATTTGAATTTAAAATTATTAATGGATATTCATCGACCCTCGTGTATTATTATAATAATCAAATATTAGTATATAACATTCATGGCAATAACTAAATTTCTTTTCAAAATACTTTAAACTGATTCTAAAAACCCTAAGACTTGATTTTAATTTACGCTTGAGGGCAAGCTTGGTTTAAGTGTGGTGGAATTTGTAATGTGTATTTTTATACACATTTTTAAGGTTTTTATCATCTCAAATTCATTCATAATTCACATTAAAGGTATGAAAAATGCTCACAATTCATAAAACATAAGTTGAAACCTCTTAATACATTTTTTGTGTGATTTTACAGGCGAAAAGGCCATAAGATGAAGAATTGGACCAAAACGCGAAGAATGGGCCAAAGATGGCAAACTAAAAACCTCAAACACCCCACAAAGAAATTCCTCTAACTTCTACAAAAAGTCAAAAACCTTTTTACAACCAAATCAAACCAAGCCAAATGCCAAAAAACGCTGAATTGACCAAAAGTCAACTTTTCCGAAATGGGTCATACGGTATATCAAAACGAAGAGCTCGACGAGACGAATCCAATGGTACAACCCTTGTGATCAGAAACCTTCTACAACTCTCGAATCACTAATTGAAAATCAAATCAAAATGGTCAAAGTCAACGGTTGACTAGGTCAAACCCGTCTTCTTCAACATCCAAATTCCGAAATTTCGCTCAAAACCGAACAAACCGGCCAGCCATGGATTCGGCATGACGAGAGGAACATGCCGGTGCCATTCTCCGATCTTGGAAATTCCGGCGATCGCGGAATCGGCCAAAACAGTGCCAAAAACGGACCGAAACCATGGTTGATCCGCCGTGCCATCCACCATCATCCATTCGAGCCAAAGCCGATCTCATTCTCTTCTCCATCGTCTACCCTTTCTAACCATATGAAGAACTCATTGAATAGTGCGGAATCGATTGAGAAATCCGTGTTTGAGTAATCCGTTCGACGAAATCCTCAATGAATTTTTCAAACTTGGATGATCCAACGGTCGGAATTTCGGCAGTATGATGAATTAGATCGGTTTTCTCGCATTTTTCCCACATAGTGATGATGTTTGACGAGTCGAATAGCTTCAGTGGGGCATCTCAATGAATTCTGAAGCCTCAATTCGATAGAAAAACAACTTGAAATCTCGTTTTGATTCACGGTTTTTTTGTTCTGATGGTTATTTTCGCTAAGTTTGGTTAATGGCGGAAATTCATGAATGAAGGGAAGAATTGACGCATAAAACGCAACGCAGAGCATCGTAAGGAAGTGAGGAAGGAAGCCTGAGCTCTGGATTGAGCCGCCGCTGCTCAAAAAGCGAGCTTTAAGCTCGAACAGACCATCAATGGCGGAAATGAACTGAAACGGGAGAAAAATGAGGAAAACTCGATGAACTCTCAACCATTTTCTGCATTTCAAAGCTCTGTAGATTCGTGATGACGAGAGGAAGTCGTTGAGAGTGAAATCACGAGCCACAATGAAGAGTAGAGAAAACTCGAGTTACGGGTTGAAGAAGAAGCGATAACGGGTCTGGAAATTTATGCAAAATTGGATCCAAACTCCATATTTACTTCACACCTTGGTGCGTCGGAGTTTCGTTTTAGGACGGATCGTAGATCGCGATCCACGAAAAATCAAGCAATCTTCGTTCAAAATGGATTCAGCGCCATTCTTGCTCGAGAGCAACCCGTTTCACGCGCGTTCGACCCATTCCGCCATAAAAGATCAACAGAGTGATTCAAACTCAGCACCTATCTGAAGGAATGCGAGCAACCCGTTTCATGCGTTCTGCGACTCGTTTCATCGAAGTTTCAACTCGCAGCGACACAAAAGAATCGGAAAAAAATCTTCAGCGCGAATTCTTACTCCGTGAGTGACTCATTTCACGCGCGTTTCAACCCGTTTTAACTCAGCAGATCAACGAATGGGCCCACTTGTCAGCGTAACATCGCGAAATTCAAACTCAGATTCAATCTGAGCGTTCTTCCGCCAAAACAGAGGAAAATATTTTCCAACCAAAACCGGATCAAATCTCAACCGAATTCAACGAAATTTCGTCCGGATCTTCGAACACCCCACTTGATCTCGCTCGAGCCAATGGAATCGCTCGGTTTGTCCCCCACTCTCCGACCGGCCTCTCTATAAATTCGACCGATCAACCCATTCATGAAAATCATTCTTCCATTCTCCAAATTCTTTCAACACATTACTCTCCAATCATCTTCTTAAAGCTTCGGTAACTCCATTACTTGAATCTCGGAGCTTTTCGAGCTTCAATTTTCGAGTTTGAGTGAAATTCACCAATTCGGGTTGATTTGGGTGAAAAAGGCAATTGATTGGTTCGGGCTGGAATCAAGCATCGGTTGGAGGTTCAAATCGGCTCAAGGAAGTTTCTGGTTGATCTTCCACGTCTCGGTTCGATCCAATTTTCATTTAATCTCTTATATTCAATTTTAGATCACAAGATCAAATTTGTAAAAGAACATGATGAACACATGCCTAATTTCGGTTGATCTTATCATGTGTGAGTAGAATCTTGTAGGGATAGGCTTTTTGTGATAGAATTGTTTGAAATCTTGCTTTAATTTGAATTAAATTGACTGATTTGGTACTTGTTCTTAATATCTTTGTTAAATCTGGATTTTTCTTGATTTAATCGATTTGGTTGAATTAATTAGGTCATTTAGAACTGAATTTTTCATGCATGTTAGTCCATTTTATCATCTTGAATCTTGGTTGAGGTTTTTGCTTGATTTAGTGAAGTTTTTAGTTCAAAAATTGAGATCAAACACTAGTTGGTTGATTGGTGTTTGATCTGAATTTTTGATCTATTTGCTGAATTTTTCTGGTTGGAAATAATTCAAACTTGTGCCAAATCTGATAAACTGAATATTTAGTGATTAATGATACAATTCTTGATCAAATTGCCTTAAAAATCCCTACTTTTATCCTATTAATTCAAAAACACAATTTTATGCATTTTATTTTTATCAGTTTCAGTAAAAAAATTGTTTGATCTCAGATCTGATCAAAGAAAATCATAAAAAAAATATTTTGTGTTTCTTTAGATATTTTAGAACAACTTTCATATAATATGTGCCCAATGCTTTTATGTTAAATTTGTAAGAAAAAAATTTGTGCAAAGTCTTGACTTTTTAATTTCATGTTCTTGATTTGTGATTCTGACTGTTTTTCTACGATTTTTAGAAATTAGTAGAAAAATCCTATAAATAAAAAATCTAGATCTCAGTAATTCATTTTGAAGTGTAGTTTCTTAATCTGAATTTTAATTGAGTTGTTATTTGGATAAAATTTGAATTCCACCCTCTTTTGACAACTAATACCATTCTCTGTCCAATCCTGTCATATGTTCTGAGTTTTGACCATAACTTTTGGAATATCAATCATTTTGATCTGAGATTTTTACCACAAAATATGAAATTGCTTTCCTAATTTCTCTTAATTTTTGGTGATTTTTGAAGTAATTTTCGATTTTCTGTGATTTTTTTGAACAACTCTGTTGACTAATTGTGAAAATTGAGGACTAAAACGAAAATTACATAAAAAATATGAACAAAAGTGATAATTGATTCACCTTGCATTGTGAAGATCTCATTCTCTATTTTCCATTGACATATCATTTGCAACTTTTGGATATTTGGAAATATTATTCAAGAATTTTCAAAGGATTTGTGTACGAATTTATTTCAATTCATCAATAACCTTCTAAAAATAGTCTGCAACATCTGAACAAAAACAAGACCTACTTTTGAAAAGAATTGTAATACCTCAAGGCCATTCTCCTTGTGTTCGACCCCTAAACTCATTACCACTCATACTCGTAATTGATTAATAGGGAAATATAAATTGTTTTGTTAAATTGTGTGAAATTCAACGACGGTTTTAACGCGATTTACAAGGGCTTATATGTAGTAGATGAGCTTTGTGCACCGAGTGTATTCGTGAGGAGATGCATCTTAGAGACAAACTTATGAGAGTAGATTCTCGGGTAAACTCTATTTTTGACACAAAGGCAAGTTAGGCCCCTATAATTCTAATAGATTTGAGTCACAATCTTTAAAAAAAAAAACAAAAAAAAAACTACAAAAAAAAAAAAAAAAAAGAAAAAAAAAAAACAAAATAAATAAATAAAATAAAATAAAAAGATTGCATGACTCAAACTTGTCCCCTTGTACATGGCCTAAACCTTAGTTTACCCGATTTGTGAGAAAGAGTGGATCCCAGTCATACATCTCAGGCCAGCAGTTAGGTTGACACATTTTGGGCCAGATGACTGAAGGTGCTAGGAGGTATGCACATTAGGAGGTTCATTATTCCAAGAAGATAGAGGTATAGGCGATATCTATTCGGAGAGTAGAGGCATGAGTTTAGAAAACCAAGTGACAATTTGACCGAAAGTGGCGAAGTAGACAAGCAAACCAGTTACGTAGTATATATATATATGTGTATTATCCACCAAATTCCATCATATTCCACCAAACATAACTTGAGAATTCCCCTCACGACCAAGGTAGGAAATCATGATTCATCTGAGAACTGAGAGTTATTATGAGAGACACTCCACATATTCCATATTCATATTCCACTATACAAAAAGAGAGTGAGTGCGAGTTTCACCAAGGTGCATGGAATCTTACACAAGGGACCAAAGATCATTATTGGCTGGTATATAAGTGAAGAGCGAGTTAAAAACATGGGACCCATCTACCAATACAAGCTATAATCTTTGCTCGAGGACGATCAAATGTTTAAGTGTGGGGTAATTTGATAAGTCATTAATTATACACATTTTATACCCTATACATATGTAATATTGCACCATTATATGTGTTTAAATGGATAATAATAATAACTTGAATGTTGATACTACTAATAAGATATTTATGTGATTTCAGGTGCAATTTAGATGGAGCATAACTTGGGGAAAAGAAGTTGTAGCACAAGAGAGAGATAATAATCAAAACTCGGGCCTGCCGACACAGTCTCAGTATTTCGGCCATAACTCATAATCTGGGCCTCCTCTATATGCATACTATATACCGTTGGAAAGAAGAGAACAAAGCCCACAATTCATTCTATATCACCAGAGCCCAATTCCGAAGTCCACAAGACCCAAATTGACCATCTTCTGGACAGATCTTTCATTCACTTTGCATGCACTCTTCATGCCTTTGCCATGCTTCCTTCACACTCTTTGCATGGATCTTCATTCATCCCTCATGATCACCTTTTGAGAGGGTTATATAACCAGGTGCAAGGCATCCATTCTTATCATTTTTTACTTAATCATTCTCTCTCTTGGAGTTGGGCAAGTCAAGCAAGCTTCACCCTTCCATCCACGCTTCATTAATGGGTTCTATCATTATTTTATTTTCTTTATTTTCCATGTATTTCGAGTAAGCCCTTCGAGGCATAGTTAGTGTTTATGTTTTTGTGTTGTAACTTTTGAGACCATTAATAATGAATTTCATTTGAACGGTTATATTCTGTTTTTATTTACTTATTATCTTTCATGCTCAATGAATTGTTTTAAGTTTATTTCGGTCAATTCTATGTACAGTAGTAATTAACAAGGGCCACAAAATTCCTTTGGTTGCTTTGCTCAATAGCTTCCATTAGAATTTGAATAATAGCCAAGTGCAAATAACTCATAACGAACTAAACAGGTTCGAACAAGCTCATTGTTTAGGAGGTTTTGATTTGTTTAAATAACCAATGATTCCTATTGAATTGGTTATGATATTCAAGTAGGTTAGTGTTTTTATTTACGAGCTCATCTAAACTAAAATTCTATCTTTTCGTTTGAGTTATTTATCGGTTAGAGCTCATCTTACTGCACTTAAGATATTAATTCCAAATTCATTATTATAATCAAGGATAAAGTTACACACAAATTCACTACACGAAACTATGCCTCATTTCACAAAACCACCACATCTCTTAGTCTTTACTTTAAGTTTTCTCTTTCTTTGTTACTTTCATTTTGTTGCAATCAACCAATCAACAAGCCCCCCAATTGTGTGTCTTGTTTTAGGTCTTGTGTTTGGTTTTATTTACGGTATTGGTTTCTCTTTATTTTAGTTTTCTGTTTTTGTTCGAGTCCGTTTTCGTTAGAGAAGTAATCCTTTCACCTAGTTTTAGTCTAAATAGCTCTCTGTGGTTCGACCCCTACTTCCATTGTCTACTGTATTGTAGTTAAGTTTAGGGTTATAAATTTCTTTTGGTAAGTGTATAACGACTGCAAAAATACCTCTTATCAGAGTCATCCCTATCGGTGTTTTGTATGCGGTGCGGTAGGCCCATAAAGCATCCCCAAGCCTCTGACTCCAATCCTTGCGAGAGGGATTAACCACTTTCTCAAGGATTGATTTTATTTCCCGATTGGATATTTCGGCTTGCCCATTAGTTTGGGGATGATAAGTGGTTGACATGCGGTGTTGTACATGATAATTTTTCAAAAGGGATTCGAGATACTTATTATTGAAATCCGAACCCCTATAGCTAATGATAGCTTTAGGCACCCCAAAACGCTGAAAAATGTTCTTTTTAAGGAATTCAATCACCGTTTTGGAGTTGGCATCCCTTGTTGGTATGGCCTCAACCCATTTTGAAACATAATCAACACACACAAGAATATATAAATACCCATTTGATTGAGGAAAGGGGCCCATGAAATCTATCCACCAAACATCGAAAAGCTCAAAAAACAATAAAGCATTAAGAGGCATTTCGTTTTTGCGGGTTAGATTGCCTGTTTTTTGGCAATTTTCACAACTCTTTACAAAGGAATGAGCATCTTTATAAAGAGTTGGCCAATATAATCTATTTTGGAGTACCTTATGAGTTGCGCGTTGCCCTCCAAAGTGTCCCCCACATTCTAAAGTGTGACAAAAAGAGAGTACTGAATTTATCTCGTGGTCGGGCACGCATTTTCGCACCATTTGATCGGAACAAATTTTGTAGAGGTATGGGTCTTCCCAGAAGTAATAGCGTGAGTCATTTTTTATTTTGTCCTTTTGAGCTCGAGAGAGAGTGTTGCAATTCGCGAGTTTCGAGGTAGTTGACGATGTCGGCGTACCAAGGTGTCATGCCATGGATAGTATAGAGTTGCTCGTCGGGAAAGAGTTCGTTGATCGGAATGATATCGCCTTCGTTTGTTGGGAGTCGGCTAAGATGAATCCATCGGAGGAGGCGCGGCTTGCATTCCTTCTTTTTCATTAAGTGCTTGAGCGCAGCATGATCTGAGAATACAACAACTTTTGTCCCGACCAAATATGATCGGAACTTCTCCAATGCAAAAACAATTGCTAATAATTCTTTTTCAGTTGTGGTGTAATTTCTTTGGGCTTCGTCTAGGGTCCTAGAGGCATAGTAAATTACATGAGGATCCTTACCAACGCGTTGGCCCAAGACGGCACCAACGCACAAGTCGCTAGCGTCACACATGATTTCGAAAGGAAGATTCCAGTCGGGAGGCTTGATGATTGGAGCCTCGCACAATTTTCCTTTCAAGATGTTGAATGCCTCCTTGCACGCGTCATTGAACTCGAATTTTACTTCTTTTTGGAGAAGGCGACATATGGGTTGCGCGATCTTGGAGAAATCTCGAATGAATCGCCTATAGAAACCCGCATGGCCGAGAAAGGAGCGTATGTCTTTCACATTGCGAGGATATGGAAGCGTCTTTATTACGTCAATCTTTGCCTTGTCGACCTCCAGGCCTTTTTCTGATATTAAATGCCCTAAAACAATTCCTTGGCTCACCATAAAGTGGCACTTCTCAAAATTCAAGACAAGATTAGCTTCCACACACTTTTCCATTATTAGGCCCAAATTATGGAGACACTCATCAAAAGAGTTGCCATAAATGGAAAAGTCATCCATAAACACCTCAATGAATTAAGAAATATATTCAGAAAAAATAGAGATCATGCACCTTTGAAATGTACCAGGTGCGTTGCACAACCCGAACGGCATCCTTTGATAGGCGAATGTACCAAAGGGACACGTGAATGTTGTCTTCTTTTGGTCGTCGGGGTCGATGGCGATTTGAAAATATCCCGAATAACCATCCAAGAAGCGATAGTAAGGCCGCCCTGCTAATCTTTCGAGCATTTGATCGATGAAGGGAAGAGGGAAGTGGTCCTTCTTTGTTGCCGCGTTAAGTTTTCGATAGTCGATACAAACTCTCCATCCGTTTTGCACTCATGTTGGTACCTTCTCTCCTTCGGCATTTTCCACAATCGTGATTCCCGTCATCTTGGGAACTACATGGATTGGAGATACCCATTCCGAATCGGCCACCGCGTATATAATTCCCGCGTCTAGAAGCTTAAGGAGCACCTTTTTCACCACCTCCATCATCACTGGATTTAACCTTCTTTGTGCTTCTCTTGACGGTTTTGATCCCTCCTCCAAGACAATTTTGTGCCTACATGTCGAGGGGCTTATACCTTGGCATATCGGCCAATGTCCATCCGATTGCCTTCTTGTATTTTCCAAGAGTTTCCACCAATAGGGTTTCCTGGTCAAGAGTTAGGTTCGATGCGATGATGACAGATAGTGTGTTGTTTGGCCCGAGGTATGCGTATTTGAGGTGATCGGGAAGAGGTTTGAGTTCGAGAGTAGGAGCCTCCTCGATTGATGGCTTAATGCATTCTTGTGATATTTGGAGTTCTTCGTGAGGGGAATTCGAAATGAATTTTATTTCTTCATTATGTTCTTGCTCTATTTCTTGCTTCTCATTTGCTTGGTCGATCTCTCCCCAAACATCCTCAAAAATCGCATCGTATTCCTTGGAGTACTCTTCTTCCAAGTGTTCTTCAGCCATCTCATCGATCTCGTCAATAATGGTTATGCTCGATACATTGTAATCGTTCGGGTACTTGATGGTGTCAAATATGTTGAAGGTGATTTTCTCGTTGTCGAATTCCATGGACATCGTTCCTGAGTGGCAGTCTATGCATGTTCGCGCGGTCCTTAAAAAGGGTCTTCCTAAGAGAATGGCGGATGAATCGGCGTTGTCGCCCATTTCAAGAATGTAGAAGTCGGCTGGGAAAACCAAACCATTCACCTTGACGAGTACATCCTCCGCGACACCGAGGACGGCGGCCGTCGAACGGTCGGCGAGTTGCACCATCACCCTTGTGTCCTTTAGGTCGCCCAAACCCAAGGTCTCGTAAACGGACCTAGGCATTACATTTATGGAGGCTCCTAAGTCGAGCATGCACCTCGCGAGTTGTTGAAGACCAATGGTGCACGGAATAGCAAAAACTCCAGGGGTCTTTCTCTTTTTGTGCTACTCGCGTGTTGATGCTCATCACAGAGGGTAGGTTTATCGTCTCGTTCCCCTTTAATTTTCTCTTATTTGTGCATAGATTCTTGAAAAACTTGGCATATGGGGGATGCATTCGGATAGCATCGATAATTGGAATGTTTACCTCCACCTTCTTGAACACCTCCAAAATATCTTTATCGAGCTCATCCTTCCGAGAGTTAACCGCTAGTCGAGTTGGTAATGGTGCGCGCTTCCTTTCCTTTTCTTGTGCGATTTTCTTCCACGACTCATTGTAGGTTTGCGAGAAAGGTTGGCGTTGGTTTGAATAGCTTCCGATGGCATTGACATCTTCTTGTAGCCTATCGCATTCATCGGTCGCATGATTTGTATCCCCACAAAACTCGCACTTCTCTGGTTCGATCTTCGTGCCCACAGCCTTGAGCATTTTACTAAATTTTGTCTCGAAGTTTTGTGTGATTCTTGATTCCATTGCCTTGAGGTCAACCGCACTTGTCATGTTCACTTGACCCATTCTTCCCCCGCGTCCTTGGTTTCCTTCGGCCATGGTTTCGATAAGAGCTCGTACTTCTGATGGGGTCATGTTATTGAACGATCCTCCAGCCGAGCATTGGAGTAATCGCGCATCGAGATCGTTCATCCCTTGTAGAAATTGGTCGATTAGTGAGGTCTTGTCGAGGTTATGGTTGGGGCATGATGCGCATAATCGTACAAATCGCTCGTAATATTCTTGAAGTGTCTCCCCTCCTCCTTGTTGGATCCCTGTGATTTCCTTGCGGATTTTGACCGTCAATGTGCTCGGGTAGTATCGTTTGAGAAAACGCGTACCTACCTCCTGAAATGTTGTAAAAGGACCTCCTTGCAAGTGGGTTAGCCAATCCCTTGGTGCTTCCCCAAGTGTGTGGGAGAAGAGGATCAATTTGATATTATCTAAGTTATCAGATTTACCAAATAATGTTGTGCATTTACGATCTAGGTTATCTAAATGTGCATATGGGTTCTCATTTTTATGGCCTTCAAATATGGGTAATACATTTAATATAGACGGACTTAGTTTAAAATTGGGCACAGTTGGTATAACAATATTTCCAGGATTTCGAGGGATTTGATGGTCTAAAAGTTCCCCTAATGTTCTTTCTTGAGCCATTTTATGAATTTGAGATGATGATGGTATTGAATTAGAATTAGAACTAAAAAGAGTTTGAGAGTTTAGCTTGGATGATAATGAGTGAATAAGTGGAGAGGTTGGAGCTCTTTCCACTTGTTGTTGCTCCCAATTTTGTTCTTCTTCTTCTTGAGGCCCTTGAATGGAAGGAGAAGCCTCGTTACGTCCTTTTTGCCTTGAGTAATTTTCTTCTTGCTTGCTTTGTGCCTTGTCTTTCTTGACCTTTCTTAGATGTTTGTTAATGTCCTTCTTTACATGTGTGTGCACTTCGCCTTGCGATCTTGTCTTTCTCATGCACCTTCAAATTTAAATGAAAAAAAAAAAATACTAGACAATTGATTAGAGGTTAGTAATAAATCAAGTAAAGCCGTCTCCCCGGCAACGGCGCCATTTGTAAATCGCGGTAAAACCGTCGTTGAATTTTACACAATTTAACAAAACAATTTATATTTCCCTATTAATCAATTACGAGTATGAGTGGTAATGAGTTTAGGGGTCGAACACAAGGAGAATGGCCTTGAGATATTACAATTCTTTTCAAAAGTAGGTCTTGTTTTTGTTCAAAATTTCAGATCAAACACCAATCAACCAACTAGTGTTTAATCTCAATTTTTGAACTAAAAACTTCACTAAATCAAGCAAAAACCTTAACAAAGATTCAAGTTGATAAAATGGACTAACATGCATGAAAAATTCAGTTCTAAATGACCTAATTAATTCAACCAAATCGATTAAATCAAGAAAAATCCAGATTTAACAACACATTATGAACAGGAACAAAATCAGTCAATTTAATTCAAATTAAAACAAGATTTCAAACAATTCTATCACAAAAGGCCTATCCCTACAAGATTCTACTCACACATGATAAGATCAACCGAAATTAGGCATGTGTTCATCATGTTCTTTTACAAATTGGATCTTGTGATCTAAAATTGAATACAAGAGATTAAATGAAAATTGGATCGAACCGAGACGTAGGCGATCAACCAGAAACTTCCTTGAGCCGATTTGAACCTCCAACTGATGCTTGATTCCAGCCGGAACCGATCAATTGCCTTTTTCACCAAAATCAGCCCGAATTGGTGAATTTCACTCAAACTCGAAAATTGAAGCTCGAAAAGCTCTGAGATTCAGTAATGGAGTTACTGAAGCTTAAAGAAGATGATTGGAGAGTAATGTGTTGAAAGAATTTGGAGAATGGAAGGATGATTCTCATGAATGGGTTGATCGGTTAAATTTATAGAGAGGCTGGTCTGGAGAGTGGGGAACAAACCGAGCGATTCCATTGGCTCAGGCAGATCAAGTGGGGTGTACTGAAGATCTGAACGAAATTTCGTAGAATTTGGTTGAGAATTGAACGGTTTTGAATCATCGCAAATTTCATCTGTTTATTCGCGCAAATGAATTCAGTTCAGATACGATTTGAATGGCATTACTGAGACTGACAGTGGGTCCCTTCAGAATAAGTTGTGGTGAAGCGGGTCATTATCGCGTCAAACGAGTCGCTATTTCTGTTATTAATCTCTGAGGTTTTAAACTGTCATTTTGATTTCCTGTGGCGAACCGGGTCATTATCGCGTGAAACGAGTCGTCTTCTTATTCACACTTTTGGCGCTGAGTTTTGAATTAATTCTCCGGATTTCATGTGACGAAACGAGCTGCAGCTCGCTTGAAACGAGTCACTTTTGTGTGAGCTGGGTAATGACTCGTTTTAACTCGTTCCACTGATCTGGTGTGGCGAACCGGTTTGAATCGCGTGAAACGAGTCATAACTGATGAAACGAGTCATCTTCTTCTTCAGAATTAGCGCTGAATTTCTTCTCTCGATCTCCTGTGGCTTGCGCTCGTGTGCTCGTCCTAAAACAATCTTCTGACAGCTGTAATGTGTATTTTTTATACCCACTTTTAGGGTTTTTATCATCTCAAATTCATTTTTAATTCACCTAAATGTATGAAAAAGGCTTATAATTCATAAAACATGATTTGGAACCTCTTAATACATTTTTTATATTATTTTACAGGCGAAAAGGCCGTAAGATGAAGATTTCGACCCAAATTGCAAATCATGGGCCAAAGATGGCCAACCAAGTCTACCAAAACCCTACACAAATTCACCCAAATAACCAATTTTCAAACAAGCTCAAAATCGATCAAACTGCATATCCTTGGATTCAGCACGACAAGACGAATCGGTGGTATTATCCTCCACTTCTGAGAACGCCGGCGATCGCCGGAATCCGCCAACCAAAAGCTACCAGCCATGTTTCTGACCTGAGGAAGCTTCTTCGAGCAACCTTGCCTTCTACAGTCCACCATTCGAGCCAAAACCAACTCTATTCTCTTCCTCTCTTTCTGCCCTTTCTATCCATAAGAAGAACTCATGAAATGGTGCAAAGTCGAGTGAGAGGAAGCCATTGGAAGCCTTTTTCATACAACCTGTTCACCATTCGAGCCGTGGATGAACAACCTATTCGATGAAATCCTCAATGAACTTTTCAAACCTGATGATCCAACGGTCAAGTTTTTGAAACTGAATCGAATTCGATCGATCATTTCGATTTTTCCTTAAACAAGGTGATTCTTTTTGCACCGAAAAGATTTAGTGGGGGCTCGTATTGAATTATGGAATCTCAATTCGATGGGAAAACAACTCGGCATCGCATTTTGATTTATGATTTGGTAATTTTTTCGGTTAGTCCGCTCGACCTCTGATCATTGGGCAAATTCATGGATTTGGGGGAGAATTGAAGCTTCAAATTCAGCATACAGCTTCGTGAGGAAGTAAGGGAGGAAGCCTGAGCTTTGGATTGAGCTGCCGCTGCTCAAAGAGCAAGCTTTAAGCTCGAACAGCCATCAATGGCGGAAACGAACTGAGACGGGAGAAAAATGAGGAAAACTCGATGAACTCTCAACCATTTCCTACGTTTCAAAGCTCTTGTAGATTCGTGGCAATGAGAGGAAGCCATTGGAAGTAAGAACACGAGCAGAAGAGAAGAATCGTGCAAGCTCAACTCATGGATTGAAGAAGAAGCGAATACGGGTCTGAAAATCAATGCGAAATTGGATCCAAAATACATAATTGTTTCACACCCGAGCGTCAGAACTTCGTTTTAGGACGGAACACATGCTCGCACGCCACAGAAGATCGAAGAAATCTTTATTCAAACTCAGCGCTATTCTGAAGAACAAGATGACTCGTTTCATCAGTTATGACTCGTCTCACGCGATTCAAACCGGTTCGCCACACCAAATCAACGGAACGAGTTAAAACGAGTCAATACCAGCTCACACAAAAGTGACTCGTTTCAAGCAAGCTGCAGCTCGTTTCGTCGCACGAAATCCGGAAATTTAATTCAAAACTCAGCGCCAAAGGTGAATAAGAAGACGACTCGTTTCGCATGTTTCGACTCGTCTCGCCACAGAAAATCAAAAAGACAGTTGAAAAAAGCCAATTTTGATAATGGAAATAGCGACTCGTTTCACGCGATAACAACCCGTTTCACCACAACTTATTATGAAGGGGCCCACTGTCAGTCTCAGTAATGCGATTCAAATCGCATCTGAACTGAGTTCGCGCGAAATCACAGAACAGAGCGAAAATTCGACCGCTCAAAACCGGATCAAATCTCAACCGAATTCAATGAAATTTCGTTCAGATCTTCAGTACACCCCACTTGATCTGCCTGAGCCAATGGAATCGCTCGGTTTGTTCCCCACTCTCCAGACCAGCCTCTCTATAAATTCAACCGCTCAGCCCATTCATGAAAATCATCCTTCCATTCTCCAAATTCTTTCAACACATTACTCTCCAATCATCTTCTTTAAGCTTCAGTAACTCCATTACTGAATCTCAGAGCTTTTCGAGCTTCAATTTTCGAGTTTGAGTGAAATTCACCAATTCGGGCTGATTTTGGTGAAAAAGGCAATTGATCGGTTCCGGCTGGAATCAAGCATCAGTTGGAGGTTCAAATCGGCTCAAGGAAGTTTCTGGTTGATCTTCTACTTCTCGGTTCGATCCAATTTTTATTTAATCTCTTGAATTCAATTTTAGATCACAAGATCCAATTTGTAAAAGAACATGATGAACACATGCCTAATTTCGGTTGATCTTATCATGTGTGAGTAGAATCTTGTAGGGATAGGCCTTTTGTGATAGAATTGTTTGAAATCTTGTTTTAATTTGAATTAAATTGACTGATTTGGTTACTGTTCATAATGTGCTGTTAAATCTGGATTTTTCTTGATTTAATCAATTTGGTTGAATTAATTAGGTCATTTAGAACTGAATTTTTCATGCATGTTAGTCAATTTTATCAACTTGAATCTTGGTTAAGGTTTTTGCTTGATTTAGTGAAGTTTTTAGTTCAAAAATTGAGATTAAACACTAGTTGGTTGATTGGTGTTTGATCTGAAATTTTGATCTATTTGCGAGTTTTTCTGGTTGGAAATAATTCAAACTTGTGCCAAATCTGATAAACTGAATATTTAGTGATTAATGATACAATTCTTGATCAAATTGCCTTAAAAATCCCTACTTTTATCCTATTAATTCAAAAATACATTTTTTCTGCATTTTATTTCTGTCAGCTTCAGTAAAAAAATGTTTGACTTCAGATCTGATCAAAGAAAATAAAAAAAAAAAAATATTTTGTGTTTCTTTAGATATTTTAGAACAACTTTCATATAATATGTGCCCAATAGTTTTATGTTAAATTTGTAAGAAAAAAATCTGTGCAAAGTTTTGACTCTTTAATTTCATGTTCTTGATTTTTGATTCTGTCGGTTTTTTCTACGATTTTTAGAAATTAGCAAAAAAAATCCTATAAATATAAAATGTAGGTCTCAGTAAATCATGTTTAAGTGTAGCTTCTAGATCTGAATTTTAATTGAATTGTTGTTTGGATAAAATTTGAATTCTACCCCTTTTTGGCAACATATACCATTCTCTGTCATATGTTCTGAGTTTTGACCATAACTGTTGAAAGATCAATCTTTTTGATCTGCAATTTTTACCACATAATCTGAACTTGTTTTCCTAATTTCTGTTAATTTTTGGTGATTTTTGAAGTAATTTTCGATTTCCTGTGATTTTTTGAATAAGTCTGTTGACTGTTGTGAAAAGTGTGGACTAAAACGAAAATTACATAAAAAATATGAACAAAAGTGATAATTGATTCACCTTGCATTGTGAAGATCTCATTCTCTGTTTTCCATTGACATATCATCTGCAATTTTTGGATATTTAGAATTATTATTAAAGAATTTTCAAAGGATTTGTGTACAAATTTACTTCAATATATCAATAACCTTCTAAAAATAGTCTGCAACATCTGAACAAAAACAAGATCTACTTTTGAAAAGAATTGTAATATCTCAAGGCCATTCTCCTTGTGTTCGACCCCTAAACTCATTACCACTCATACTCGTAATTGATTAATAGGGAAATATAAATTGTTTTGTTAAATTGTGTAAAATTCAACGACGGTTTTACCGCGATTTACAACAGCCGTGTAAGTTGCGAATTTGGATTTTGGATCGATTTTTCTCTTGGATTTCGGACCCGTTTACCCGTTTCTTACAACCATCGATTAGAACTTGTGATTCTGTACATTTCGCTGTAATTCATCAACCCAAATCTCTTCTCCATCTTCTCACGAATCTACAGGGCTTTGAATGGTTGAAAACCGTTGAGTAAAACTCGAGTTTTGCTATTTTGCGTATCATCGGTTCGCTGTTCCGCCATTGCTGACCAGAGTGTGCAAATCGATCTTTTTCTCGCATTTCACACAACGAAATCCAAAACTGTGACTCAGGCTTCGTTCTCAACATCCTCACGATGATCCACAACGATTATAGTTCCCCAATCCGCCTCGAATCTAGAGAATTTCTCCATTAACCAACTCGGTGTCAGTTTCGCGAAAAATAACCAAAAACTGCTGAACTCGTGAATCAAACTATGATTTTGAGTTGTTTTTCCATCGAATTGAGGCTTCGGAATTCATTGTGAGCCTTTACTAAAGCTTTAAAACACAAAAAGAATCATCTTTGCTTGAGAAAAACTGAAATAGTTGATCGAATTCATCTATTGTTCGAAACTCGACCGTTGGTTCATCAGTTCTTCAAAAGTTCATTGAGGATTTCGTCGAACAGTTGATTTAACTTCAGATTTCTCACTCGATTTTGCACCATTTGATGAGTTCTTCATACGGATAGAAAGGGCAGGAAGAGAGGAAGAGAATAGAGTTGGTTTAGGCTCGAATGGTGGACTGTAGAAAGCAAGGTTGCTCGAAGAAGCTTTTCAGGTCAGAAACATGGCTGGTTGCTTTTGGCTGGCGGATTCCGGCGATCGCCGGCGTTCTCAGAGGTGGAGAATAATACCAGCCGATTCGTCTTGTCGTGATGAATCCAAGGATATGCAGTTTGATCGATTTTGAGCTTGTTTGAAAATCGGTTATTTGGGTGAATTTGTGTAGGGTTTTGGTAGACTTGGTTGGCCATCTTTGGCCCATGATTTGCAATTTGGGTCGAAATCTTCATCTTACGGCCTTTTCGCCTGTAAAATAATATAAAAATGTATTAAGAGGTTCCAAATCATGTTTTATGAATTATAAGCATTTTTCATACATTTAGGTGAATTAAGAATGGATTTGAGATGATAAAAACCCTAAAAATGTGTATAAAAATACACATTACAGAGTGAAGCTAGGGAAAATTATAAATATTTTTGCTAAATCGTGTAATAATTCAACGACGGTTTTGCGCGGTTTACAAGTGGCGTCGTTGCCAAGGGAGACGGCTTTAATTGAGTTTATTACTAATCTCTAATCAATTGTCTAGTATTTTTGTTTCATTTGAATTTTGAAGGTGCATGAGAAAGACAAGATCGCAAGGCGAAGTGCACACACCTGTAAAGAAGGACATTAACAAACATCTAAGAGAGGTCAAGAAAGATAAGGCACGAAGCAAGCAAGACGAAACTTACTCAAGGCAAAAAGGACGTAACGAGGCTTCTCCTTTCATCCAAGGGCCTCAAGAAGAAGAACAACAAAATTGGGAGCAACAAGTGGAAAGGCCACAAGAAAGAGCTATCTCTCCAATCGTTCACTCATTATCATCTAGGCTAAACTCTCAAACTCTTTTTAATTCTAATTCTCATTCAATACCATTATCATCTCAAATTCATAAAATGGCTCAAGAAAGAATATTAGGGGAACTTTTAGACCATCAAATCCCTCGAAATCCTGGAAATATTGTTATACCAACTGTGCCCAATTTTAAACTAAGTCCGTCTATATTAAATGTATTACCCATATTTGAAGGCCAAAATCCGCAAGGAAATCACAGGGATCCAACAAGGAGGAGGGGAGACACTTCAAGAATATTACGAGCGATTTGTGCGATTATGCGCATCATGCCCCAACCATAACCTCGATGAGACCTCACTTATCAACCAATTTCTACAAGGGATGAACGATCTCGATGCGCGATTACTCCAATGCTCGGCTGGAGGATCGTTCAGTAACATGACCCCATCAGAAGTGCGAGCTCTTATCGAAACCATGGCCGAAGGAAACCAAGGACGCGGGGGAAAAATGGGTCAAGTGAACATGACAAGTGCGGTTGACCTCAAGGCAATGGAATCAAGAATCACACAAAACTTCGAGACAAGATTTAGTCAAATGCTCAAAGCTGTGGGCGCGAAGATCGAACCAAGAAAGTGCGAGTTTTGTGGGGATACAAATCATGCGACCGATGAATGCGATAGGCTACAAGAAGATGTCAATGCCATCGGAAGCTATTCAAACCAACGCCAACCTTTCTCGCAAACCTACAATGAGTCATGGAAGAAACACCCTAATTTCCGTTGGAAGAATGATGATACGCCGCCTCAATTCTCACAATCCAATTACCAAAAACCAAATGTGTATGTTCATCCAAATGCACAAGCGCCACAACAACCTCAAGCTCACCCTCATCAACAACCTCCTCAACCCTCCACATCGAATTCCCAAACCTCTTCTCTTGACGAAAAGCTTGATAAAATGATGGCATTAATGGCGGGGAATTTCACAAACCTCACAACTGAGTTGGGAACCGTCAAGAATGATGTAAGCTCACTTACCCAAAACCAAGCTACACAAGAGCGTCAAATGCAAAACTTGGAAATGCAAATCAAGCAAATCGCGGGGGAAGTCAATTTATTGAAAGGACAAGGGGGAAATCGGTTGCCTTCTCAAGGTTCGGGACCGCTGGAGTACAAACCCATCAACGCGATATGCCTAAGAAGTGGGAGAGAGGTTGGCTCACACGACGAAGAAGAAGAGTTAATGGTTCCAAGAAAGCAAGATGAGGCAACGAGTTGAAGCGCGTGTAAACAAGATGAGGCACAAGAAGAATCAGGAAAGAGGAAGAGCCAATTCAAGAGAAAGAACAAGGAAAGAACGAAGAAAAGGAAATCGCGCAAGAAAAGGAAAAGAGGCGCGCACCATTCCCAACTCGACTAGCGGTTAACTCTCGAAAGGATGAGCTCGATAAAGATATTTTGGAGGTGTTCAAGAAGGTGGAGGTAAACATTCCGATTATCGATGCTATCCGAATGCACCACCCCATATGCCAAGTTCTTCAAGAATCTATGCACAAATAAGAGAAAATTAAAGGAAAACAAGACGATAAACCTACCCTCTGTGATGAGCATCAACACGCGAGTAGCACAAAAAGAGAAAAACCCTGGAGTTTTCGCCATTCCGTGCACCATTGGTCTTCAACAACTCGCAAAGTGCATGCTCGACTTAGGAGCCTCCATAAACGTAATGCCTAGGTCCGTTTATGAGACCTTGGGTTTGGGCGGCCTAAAGGACACAAGGGTGATGGTGCAACTCGCCGACCGTTCGACAGCCGCCGTCCTCGGTGTCGCGGAAGATGTACTCGTCAAGGTGAATGGTTTGGTTTTCCCAGCCGACTTCTACATTCTTGAAATGGGCGACAACGCCGATTCGTCCGCCATCCTCTTAGGAAGACCCTTTTTGAGGACCGCGTGAACATGCATAGACTGCCACTCAGGAACGATGTCCATGGAATTCGACAACGAGAAAATCACCTTCAACATATTTGACACCATCAAGTACCCGAACGACTACAATGTATCGAGCATAACCATTATTGACGAGATCGATGAAATGACTGAAGAACACTTGGAAGAAGAGTACTCGAAGGAATACGATGCGATTTTTGAGGATGTTTAGGGAGAGATCGACCAAACGAATGAGAAGCAAGAAATAGAGCAAGAACATAATGAAGAAATAAAATTCATTTCGAGTTCCCCTCACGACAAACTCCAAATATCACAAGAACGCATTAAGCCATCAATCGAGGAAGCTCCTACTCTCGAACTCAAACCTCTTCCTGATCACCTCAAATACGCATACCTCAGGCCAAACAACACATTACCCGTCATCATCGCATCGAATCTAACTCTTGACCAGGAAACCCGATTGGTGGAAACTCTTGGAAAACACAAGAAGGCGATCAGATGGACATTGGCCGATATGCCAGGTATAAGCCCCTCGACATGTATGCACAAAATTATTTTGGAGGAGGGATCAAAACCGTCAAGAGAAGCACAAAGAAGGTTAAATCTAGTAATGATGGAGGTGGTAAAAAAGGAGCTCCTCAAGCTTCTAGACGCGGGAATTATATACACGGTGGCCGATTCGGAATGGGTTTCTCCAATCCATGTTGTTCCTAAAAAGACGGGGATCATCATCATCGAAAACTCTGAAGGTGAACGCGTTCCCACTCGAGTGCAAAATGGATGGAGGGTTTGCATCGACTATCGCAAACTCAATGCGGAGACAAAAAAGGATCACTTTCCTCTTCCCTTCATCGATCAAATGCTCGAAAGATTAGCGGGGCGGCCTTACTCGGGCTATTTTCAAATCGCCATCGATCCAGAAGATCAGAGGAAGACGACATTCACTTGCCCTTTTGGAACTTTCGCCTATCGAAGAATGTCGTTTGGACTATGCAACGCGCCTGGAACTTTTCAAAGGTGTATGATTTCTATTTTTTCTGATTATATTTCTAAATTTATTGAAGTATTCATGGACGACTTTTCCATTTATGGTAACTCGTTCGACGAGTGTCTCCAGAACTTGAGCCTAATAATGGAAAAGTGCGTTGAAGCTAACCTTTTCTTAAATTTTGAGAAGTGCCACTTTGTGATGAGCCAAGGAATAGTATTAGGTCATTTAATTTCAGAAAAGGGGTTGGAAGTCGACAAGGCGAAGATCGACGTTATCAAGACACTTCCATACCCTCGCAATGTGAAAGATGTCCGCTCATTCCTTGGACACGCCGGCTTCTATCGGCGTTTCATTCGAGACTTCTCAAAAATCGCACAACCAATGTGCAGGCTTCTCCAAAAAGAGATCAAATTCGAGTTCAACGATGCGTGCAAGGCGGCATTCGACAAACTAAAGGAGAAACTGTGCGAAGCGCCCATTATCCAACCACCGGATTGGAATCTCCCCTTTGAGATCATGTGCGACGCAAGCGATCTAAGTGTCGGGGCGGTTTTGGGGCAACGCATCGGGAAGGTACCCCACGTAATTTACTACGCTTCTAAAACATTAGATGACGCCCAATGGAATTACACAACAACGGAAAAAGAACTATTGGCCATTGTCTTTGCATTGGAAAAGTTCCGATCATACTTGGTCGGGACAAAAGTTGTTGTACTTTCAGATCATGCCGTGCTCAAGCACTTAATGAAAAAGAAGGAATGCAAGCCGCGCCTCCTCCGATGGATCCTTCTCCTTCAAGAGTTTAACGTGGAGATTCGGGTTTTTTCGATGTTAGATTTATTTTTTTGTGGTTTTGAGAAAACAACAAGAGATTGCTTTTTTCGATGTATTGTAAATCGCGTTAAAACCGTCGTTGAATTTCACACAATTTAACAAAACAATTTATATTTCCCTATTAATCAATTACGAGTATGAGTGGTAATGAGTTTAGGGGTCGAACACAAGGAGGTGTGGCCTCAAGTATTAACTAGTCTCAATGATTATTCTTTAGTATAGAATCTTGTAATTCAAGGGTTATTAGATGAATTTCCAAGTTTAAATCTTATTTTCAGCCTTATTGTAAAAATTCAGCACGTCACACTTTGGTGTTTTAATTCGTAACTTGACCAAATAAACTCCGATTCCAACACACAAGATACCGTTGGAAACTAGAAAGAGAGATCTATGAAATGGTACTTTACTGGTATTTCTATTTTATTCAAAAATTTCGAGATATTTGTAGTTTAAATCCAGATCTTACTTCAGATTCAAAATCGGTTCAGCAGTAACTTCAGAAAATTATAGAAAAAACACCAGAACTTGAAAAATCCCAAAATTCATACAGAAATTCAATTATCACGTTTTGGATTATCTGTTAAAATTTCATATAATTATATTTTGTAGTTTGAGATTTATAATGAAAATTCAGATCTGGATCAGAAACTGGTTCTGACAGACCAGTACTCACAAAAATTATAATATCTCGTAATCTGTCTTAACAACTATTATTTTAAAATTCATATTTGGATTCTAAACTTCAAATTTCTTCAAATAGGGCTATTTTTGGATTTTTATTATTTATTTTTATATTTTTTAAAATTCAGAAGAAAAGAAACAGTAAATTGGACAAAAGTTTAAAAAAAACAGAAAAACTACAATTTTGGAAAATTAATATCTCACAGATTACAGATCGGAATTGGGCAAAATTTGGGTTGAAAATTATCTACTAAATGCGAAATAAATTTTAAAAATATTTATTTAATTTTTCAGATCTAAATTAGACACGAAATTAAGGGAAAAAGACTGAAAAAACAGAGATGAAACAGCAGCAAACAGAAACTGATTAGGGTTTGATTTTTGGTTTAAAAGTAGGGATTTTTAAGAGTATTTGATCAAGAATACCATCCTTAATCACTGAATATTCAATCTTCAAGATTTGTATAACAAGTTTAAGTAAATTCAAGCTAGAAAAACTCAATTAATGGACCGAAAATTGGATCTAAACAAAAATCAGCCAACTCATGTTCAAATCATAAAATTCAATCCAAAACTTCAATTAATCAATCAAAATTCTCAGCCAAGACCTTGAATGACTAATTGGTCATAATACACACGCAATTATAGGTCTAATTGATCTAATAAATTCAGCCAAATCAATCAAATCAACGATTTTCATTTTTAATAGTGATATATGAACAATTACACAAATCGGTCAAATTGATTCAAAATAAAGCAAGATTTCAAGTGATTCCTTCACAAATATCTATCCCTACACAGATCTACTCAATCATGATTAAACAAACACGATTCGATCTCAAATTCATCATTTTACACCAACAATTTAGATTTGAAAAATTAGGAGAAAAAGAAAGAATTTAAGGAGGATTTAATCAAACCACAATGAGAAATCCAAGCTAGGACCTTCCTTGAGTTGATTTGAAGCTCCAATTGCACCTCGATTCAAGCTAGAATCGACCGATTCGAATTTTCCCCAAATCAGCCCCAAATTGCATGATTTCACTCAAAAACGAAAATTAGAGCTCAAGAAAGCTTGAAACTCATTAATGGAGATTGTAGAGGTTAGAGAAGATGAATGGAGAGTGGTGTATAAGTTAAGGAGAGTGGGAGAATGAGTGATTTGAGAGAATGGATGAAAGAGCGTGTTTTGATGGATTGAAATACGGTTCTTTATATAGAGAGTTGAGGGATATTTTGGGGCTTGTGATTGGCTTAGGAGGATCAAGGAACTGTACTGAAGATCTGGACCGAATTTCATTGTATTCCGTTGAAAAATGAGGGAGAATTTCGAATTTTAGTATTTGGCGGTTATTTTGAAATCTGGTTATTTCGTCGAACGGTTTAGTGGCATCATTTCAAACTCAAATATCTCTCTCATTTCTTCATCATTTTTGGTGTTCTTCATATCCATGGAAAGAGGAAAGAGAGAAGAAGAGAATGGAATTGGTTTCACGTGAAACGGAGCTCTGTGGAGTGAGTTATGGACTTGAGAAGTTTCAGCTCGAATTGAGTTATTTCAGCAAAAACAGAATTCAATTTCATCGAATACTTATTTCAAACTCGATTATCTCACTCAATTCTTCATCATTTTATGAGTTCTTTATATGGTTGGAAAGAGGGGATCAAGAAGAAGAGAATGGTGTTGGAATTTTGTCAATTAGAGGTCTGTGGAGGGAATGGCAAGCTCGAGAATTCCTCAGCTCAAACGGTCTATTTTCATGGCTGACAGGGAGGTTTTTCGCGTTTTCCGGCCAGCTCCGGCCGTTCCAGCGGTGACTAATCATACGGTTGTGCTTGTCTTGTCAAGACGAGTCAAATGGTGGTGAGTTTGTTCAATTCCGAGCATTTCGGAAAATCAGCGCTTTGAGAGAGAAAGAGTTGACTTTGACTGCGACGGTTGACCAAAATTTTGATGCGTCATTTTTCTCTGTTCTTTTGCTGCTAGGTTTATGTTGAGGTGTAAAACGATGGTTAGGATCCATTTGATCGGAACGTCACATTCCGATACGAAACGTCACATTCCGATACGAAACGTCATAAAAAACGTGGACGTTTCTTCTCTGTTTTGGGACCGAACGTGGTCGGTTCACGTATCGGTTTGGCTGAAGAACGTCATGAGACAGTGGATGTTTTCATAACGTTTTGTGGTCGTTTCTTACTCGTTCCAATGTTTGCTCTTTTCCAACAACGTTTTCCATCGTTTAGGGTTAGGAAATTATATGTATGGGAAATGTGAGCGTTTTTAGGGAGAATTTGGCCATCATTGGCCCATTATTTACGTTTTTGTCCAATTCTTCATTTTATGGCCTTTTCGCCCGTAAAATAGCACAAAAATGTATTAAGAGGTTTCAAATTATGTTTTATGAGTTATGAGTCTTTTTCATACGTTTTATGTGAAATTTGATTGAATTTGTGATGATTTAAACCCTAAAAATGTGTATAAAAATACACATTACAAATCCCACCACACTTAAACTAAGCTTGCCCTCAAGCGCAAATTAAAATCAAGTTTTAGGATTTTTAGAATCAGTTTAAAGCGTTTTTGAAAAAAAAATTTAGTTATTGCCATGAATGTTATATACTAATATTTGATTATTATAATAATACACGAGGGTCGATGACTATCCATTAATAATTTCAAATTCAAATTTATTTAAAATTCCCCAATTCTTCAAATACGAACCTTTTTCCAAAAAGCAATGCCCTAATTTCATTTTTGATACTTTCTCCCCCTAAATTTAAAATGGTGAATTTATACAAATTACCCCAAAAGTTCCAACTAACTCAACTTTCTCTTTTATAAACACGTAAAAGTTGGTATGCTATCCACTCATGTTATCAAAAGACAAGCTGTGCTTTGCACGTACAAAAAAATCCTTCATTTTCTATTGCGGATATGTAAATTTTTTTTTTTTTTTTTTTTAAAAATAATTTTTCACATTTTTGAATTCTTTTTGTGAAGGGATAACAGGTTACGATTTCGGTCACTTGCTTTTAGTGCGAAAATTAGAGATGGACATACGAGTCATTAGCTATGCCATGAAAGATAGGTTGAGTTAGAAAATTTTTGCGAAACTAGTGGTATTAAAAGTAAGGTTTGATTTTTCAAAAGTTTTAATCACAAGCATTACTTTAAAGAAAACGATTTATAATTTCGTTAAAGGGGCAAGTGAAATATTTATGAATTTTCGAAACGCTTAATGGATTTTACATGAATATTATAAATGGAAATGAGGTGAAATGTGGCATTCATGATAAAAGTTAAATCCCTTTTGAAGTTTTTCAAATCTTTTCATCATTTTCCAAAACCCTAAGTATTTTTCAAAAATTGCTTGAGAGGGCTTAGTTTTAAAATCTTTTCCATTTTTCAAAACCTTTTACTTTTTCACTAATAATTCTCTTGCTTTTCTTTAAATCACACAAACTTTTATGTACAAAAATAACAAAACAAAAATGAAAGAAAAACAAGTAAAAAGTTTAAAAATTTTGTTGTATTTATGAGTTTTTTTTTTTTTTTTTTTTTGAAAATTTTCAATTTTTTCAATTTTTATGAATTTTCACATTTTTACAAGAAAACAAAACTTGGTTTTGCACAAAACCACCCCACCACACTTAAACCTTTGTTTGTCCTCAAACAAAAAGTTCAAAAATGAGAAAATTTGTGGAAATTGGAAAAATTATTGGGGTTTTATGCAAAACCTCCCCACCACACTTAAACTTTTGTGTAGCAAATGTTTAAGTGTGAAAGAGAAGTTTTGTAAAATTAAGAAAATAAAATAAAGAAAGGAAAAATACGACCTGACACGACGAGTTGCCTCTCGCCAAGCGCTCCCATTTTACGTCTCGAGCCCGACGCCTTTGTGTTAGCCTCTCTCGAACGGGTCGTAAACGTGAACAAATCCTTGTAGGAGCTCACTTGGTGGTAAGAGATTCGGTCCGTGTTGCCTATCCTTGGTTTTGCAAATAGAAATGACTGGTCTTCCTGATTTTGAAAGGAGTTTGAGATCGCTTTTCGTTGAGAGGGGCAATTCAATACCCAAGTTTACTCCTTCTTGATTGGTTGGCAGGTCGATGTACATCACACCGCTTATCTCAAGGTTGGTGTAATGTATTGTTTGGCAAAAGATAGGATGTCGGGAATTTGGTGAAGTTGGTTCGTGATTTAGGGTGCTTGACTCGTCGTATGTTTCAACCATTGAGTCATGGTTTGACTCATTCTCGTCCTTAACACATGACTCCTTGATTTCTAAACTCGGGTTAGTATCGCTCGACTCGTCGCAAGATTCACTTTTGGAGTCATGATTTGACTCGCATTCCACATTATTCCAAAAGTCCTCTAAGTCGAAACTAGGGTTTGTAGCACTCAAAATTTCGCCTGATTCAATCTTTGAGTCATGGTTTGACTCATCCTCGTTCTCGACCCATAGTTTCTCAAAAATATTTATAATTTCTTTAACCAATTCTTTGGTTTTGGTGGCACTCGACTCGTCGAAAGGTTCAACCAGTGAGTCATCACATGACTCACATTCCACATCGCTCGAAACCTTACAAAAATCAACCATTGAGTCCCCTTTTAATTCACATTCCACAACACCCGTATTTTCACAAAACTCACTCCCCGATTCCCCTGTTTGACCCACATTCCCCATCAAACAAATTCTCTTCAAACTCAAAAATAGGGTTTTCTTCTTCCACAACTTCTATGAACATTTCCTCATTTCTTTGAGATTCCTCAAATTCCGATTTTTCAAATTTGAAAATTATTTTTGTAGTGCTCGACTCGTCACTAGATTCAATCCCCTCTTCTTGGTCTAACTCACTTTCCCCGTAACACCCATACTCTTCAAATTCAAAACTAGGATTCTCTACTTCCACAACTTCTTCCCCTTCCGACATTTCTGCAACATTTGAACATTCTTCCATCCCCAATTTTTGATTCCCATGTTGAACCCAAGAACACTCGTCAGAATGGCTAGCTTCATTGTAACAAGGTTGGAGAGAAGGTTCTTGTGTCGTGGGCCCCTCGGTTTGCACTTGGGATGTGGTATTGGCTTGTCTGATATCGTCGACAAATCCACCAAGCGTGTTAGACATTTTGTTGAGGTCTTCCCGCATGGCGTTCATCATTTGGAATAATTGGCCATATGAAGAGTTTTGTGGTTGTTGATATCCATGATTTGGAGGGTTATGCTCGTTTGGGTAAGAGTAAGGTTGGGAGAATTCGGATGGCAAGACGGGTGTGTACGGGTTTTGGTGGTTCATTTGAGGTTGAAAACCCCAAGATTGGCTCAACATTTCATCCATCGACTCCCGAATAGACGAGTGGTTGAACAACGCTCCTTGCTCATAAGATTGCCCGTAGACAGGTTGTGTCTGCACGAAATAGCCCTCGCCATTTTGCCATGAATAGCCCTCGTTTGACCATCCCGTCCATGTTTGTCTTCCCGTCATTAAACCTTCCTTTGTTTCTCGCCTTGCCAATCCATAGACATATCTTGTGACCTAAAACCTTCAAAGATAAGAGAGACAAAAACACTAGACAAAATATGAGATTGGTTAGTTAATAACTTGATACAAGCCGCCTCCCCGGCAACGGCGCCATTTGTAAATCGCGTTAAAACCGTCGTTGAATTTCACACAATTTAACAAAACAATTTATATTTCCCTATTAATCAATTACGAGTATGAGTGGTAATGAGTTTAGGGGTCGAACACAAGGAGGTGTGGCCTCAAGTATTAACTAGTCTCAATGATTATTCTTTAGTATAGAATCTTGTAATTCAAGGGTTATTAGATGAATTTCCAAGTTTAAATCTTATTTTCAGCCTTATTGTAAAAATTCAGCACGTCACACTTTGGTGTTTTAATTCGTAACTTGACCAAATAAACTCCGATTCCAACACACAAGATACCGTTGGAAACTAGAAAGAGAGATCTATGATATGGTACTTTACTGGTATTTCTATTTTATTCAAAAATTTCGAGATATTTGTAGTTTAAATCCAGATCTTACTTCAGATTCAAAATCGGTTCAGCAGTAACTTCAGAAAATTATAGAAAAAACACCAGAACTTGAAAAATCCCAAAATTCATACAGAAATTCAATTATCACGTTTTGGATTATCTGTTAAAATTTCATATAATTATATTTTGTAGTTTGAGATTTATAATGAAAATTCAGATCTGGATCAGAAACTGGTTCTGACAGACCAGTACTCACAAAAATTATAATATCTCGTAATCTGTCTTAACAACTATTATTTTAAAATTCATATTTGGATTCTAAACTTCAAATTTCTTCAAATAGGGCTATTTTTGGATTTTTATTATTTATTTTTATATTTTTTAAAATTCAGAAGAAAAGAAACAGTAAATTGGACAAAAGTTTAAAAAAAACAGAAAAACTACAATTTTGGAAAATTAATATCTCACAGATTACAGATCGGAATTGGGCAAAATTTGGGTTGAAAATTATCTACTAAATGCGAAATAAATTTTAAAAATATTTATTTAATTTTTCAGATCTAAATTAGACACGAAATTAAGGGAAAAAGACTGAAAAAACAGAGATGAAACAGCAGCAAACAGAAACTGATTAGGGTTTGATTTTTGGTTTAAAAGTAGGGATTTTTAAGAGTATTTGATCAAGAATACCATCCTTAATCACTGAATATTCAATCTTCAAGATTTGTATAACAAGTTTAAGTAAATTCAAGCTAGAAAAACTCAATTAATGGACCGAAAATTGGATCTAAACAAAAATCAGCCAACTCATGTTCAAATCATAAAATTCAATCCAAAACTTCAATTAATCAATCAAAATTCTCAGCCAAGACCTTGAATGACTAATTGGTCATAATACACACGCAATTATAGGTCTAATTGATCTAATAAATTCAGCCAAATCAATCAAATCAACGATTTTCATTTTTAATAGTGATATATGAACAATTACACAAATCGGTCAAATTGATTCAAAATAAAGCAAGATTTCAAGTGATTCCTTCACAAATATCTATCCCTACACAGATCTACTCAATCATGATTAAACAAACACGATTCGATCTCAAATTCATCATTTTACACCAACAATTTAGATTTGAAAAATTAGGAGAAAAAGAAAGAATTTAAGGAGGATTTAATCAAACCACAATGAGAAATCCAAGCTAGGACCTTCCTTGAGTTGATTTGAAGCTCCAATTGCACCTCGATTCAAGCTAGAATCGACCGATTCGAATTTTCCCCAAATCAGCCCCAAATTGCATGATTTCACTCAAAAACGAAAATTAGAGCTCAAGAAAGCTTGAAACTCATTAATGGAGATTGTAGAGGTTAGAGAAGATGAATGGAGAGTGGTGTATAAGTTAAGGAGAGTGGGAGAATGAGTGATTTGAGAGAATGGATGAAAGAGCGTGTTTTGATGGATTGAAATACGGTTCTTTATATAGAGAGTTGAGGGATATTTTGGGGCTTGTGATTGGCTTAGGAGGATCAAGGAACTGTACTGAAGATCTGGACCGAATTTCATTGTATTCCGTTGAAAAATGAGGGAGAATTTCGAATTTTAGTATTTGGCGGTTATTTTGAAATCTGGTTATTTCGTCGAACGGTTTAGTGGCATCATTTCAAACTCAAATATCTCTCTCATTTCTTCATCATTTTTGGTGTTCTTCATATCCATGGAAAGAGGAAAGAGAGAAGAAGAGAATGGAATTGGTTTCACGTGAAACGGAGCTCTTTGGAGTGAGTTATGGACTTGAGAAGTTTCAGCTCGAATTGAGTTATTTCAGCAAAAACAGAATTCAATTTCATCGAATACTTATTTCAAACTCGATTATCTCACTCAATTCTTCATCATTTTATGAGTTCTTTATATGGTTGGAAAGAGGGGATCAAGAAGAAGAGAATGGTGTTGGAATTTTGTCAATTAGAGGTCTGTGGAGGGAATGGCAAGCTCGAGAATTCCTCAGCTCAAACGGTCTATTTTCATGGCTGACAGGAGGTTTTTCGCGTTTTCCGGCCAGCTCCGGCCGTTCTAGCGGTGACTAATCATACGGTTGTGCTTGTCTTGTCAAGACGAGTCAAATGGTGGTGAGTTTGTTCAATTCCGAGCATTTCGGAAAATCAGCGCTTTGAGAGAGAAAGAGTTGACTTTGACTGCGACGGTTGACCAAAATTTTGATGCGTCATTTTTCTCTGTTTCTTTTGCTGCTAGGTTTATGTTGAGGTGTAAAACGATGGTTAGGATCCATTTGATCGGAACGTCACATTCCGATACGAAACGTCACATTCCGATACGAAACGTCATAAAAAACGTGGACGTTTCTTCTCTGTTTTGGGACCGAACGTGGTCGGTTCACGTATCGGTTTGGCTGAAGAACGTCATGAGACAGTGGATGTTTTCATAACGTTTTGTGGTCGTTTCTTACTCGTTCCAATGTTTGCTCTTTTCCAACAACGTTTTCCATCGTTTAGGGTTAGGAAATTATATGTATGGGAAATGTGAGCGTTTTTAGGGAGAATTTGGCCATCATTGGCCCATTATTTACGTTTTTGTCCAATTCTTCATTTTATGGCCTTTTCGCCTGTAAAATAGCACAAAAATGTATTAAGAGGTTTCAAATTATGTTTTATGAGTTATGAGTCTTTTTCATACGTTTTATGTGAAATTTGATTGAATTTGTGATGATTTAAACCCTAAAAATGTGTATAAAAATACACATTACAAATCCCACCACACTTAAACTAAGCTTGCCCTCAAGCGCAAATTAAAATCAAGTTTTAGGATTTTTAGAATCAGTTTAAAGCGTTTTTGAAAAAAAATTTAGTTATTGCCATGAATGTTATATACTAATATTTGATTATTATAATAATACACGAGGGTCGATGACTATCCATTAATAATTTCAAATTCAAATTTATTTAAAATTCCCCAATTCTTCAAATACGAACCTTTTTCCAAAAAGCAATGCCCTAATTTCATTTTTGATACTTTCTCCCCCTAAATTTAAAATGGAGAATTTATACAAATTACCCCAAAAGTTCCAACTAACTCAACTTTCTCTTTTATAAACACGTAAAAGTTGGTATGCTATCCACTCATGTTATCAAAAGACAAGCTGTGCTTTGCACGTACAAAAAAATCCTTCATTTTCTATTGCGGATATGTAAATTTTTTTTTTTTTTTTCAAGGGTTTAAAAATAATTTTTCACATTTTTGAATTCTTTTTGTGAAGGGATAACAGGTTACGATTTCGGTCACTTGCTTTTAGTGCGAAACTTAGAGATGGACATACGAGTCATTAGCTATGCCATGGAAGATAGGTTGAGTTAGAAAATTTTTGCGAAACTAGTGGTATTAAAAGTAAGGTTTGATTTTTCGAAAGTTTTAATCACAGCATTACTTTAAAGAAAACGATTTATAATTTCGTTAAAGGGGCAAATGAAATATTTACGAATTTTCGAAACGCTTAATGGATTTTACATGAATATTATAAATGAAAATGAGGTGAAATGTGGCATTCATGATAAAAGTTAAATCCATTTTGAAGTTTTTCAAATCTTTTCATCATTTTCCAAAACCCTATGTATTTTTCAAAAATTGCTTGAGAGGGCTTAGTTTTAAAATCTTTTCCATTTTTCAAAACCTTTTACTTTTTCACTAATAATTCTCTTGCTTTTCTTTAAATCACACAAACTTTTATGTACAAAAATAACAAAACAAAAATGAAAGAAAAACAAGTAAAAAGTTTAAAAATTTTATTGTATTTATGAGTTTTTTTTTTTTTTTTTTTTGAAAATTTTCAATTTTTTCAATTTTTATGAATTTTCACATTTTTACAAGAAAACAAAACTTGGTTTTGCACAAAACCACCCCACCACACTTAAACCTTTGTTTGTCCTCAAACAAAAAGTTCAAAAATGAGAAAATTTGTGGAAATTGGAAAAATTATTGGGGTTTTATGCAAAACCTCCCCACCACACTTAAACTTTTGTGTAGCAAATGTTTAAGTGTGAAAGAGAAGTTTTGTAAAATTAAGAAAATAAATAAAGAAAGGAAAAATACGACCTGACACGACGAGTTGCCTCTCGCCAAGCGCTCCCATTTTACGTCTCGAGCCCGACGCCTTTGTGTTAGCCTCTCTCGAACGGGTCGTAAACGTGAACAAATCCTTGTAGGAGCTCACTTGGTGGTAAAAGATTCGGTCCGTGTTGCCTATCCTTGGTTTTGCAGATAGAAATGACTGGTCTTCCTGATTTTGAAAGGAGTTTAAGATCGCTTTTCGTTGAGAGGGGCAATTCAATACCCAAGTTTACTCCTTCTTGATTGGTTGGCGGGTCGATGTACATCACACCGCTTATCTCAAGGTTGGTGTAATGTATTGTTTGGCAAAAGATAGGATGTCGGGAATTTGGTGAAGTTGGTTCGTGATTTAGGGTGCTTGACTCGTCGTATGTTTCAACCATTGAGTCATGATTTGACTCATTCTCGTCCTTAACACATGACTCCTTGATTTCTAAACTCAGGTTAGTATCGCTCGACTCGTCGCAAGATTCACTTTTGGAGTCATGATTTGACTCGCATTCCACATTATTCCAAAAGTCCTCTAAGTCGAAACTAGGGTTTGTAGCACTCAAAATTTCGCCTGATTCAATCTTTGAGTCATGGTTTGACTCATCCTCGTTCTCGACCCATAGTTTCTCAAAAATATTTATAATTTCTTTAACCAATTCTTTGGTTTTGGTGGCACTCGACTCGTCGAAAGGTTCAACCAGTGAGTCATCACATGACTCACATTCCACATCGCTCGAAACCTTACAAAAATCAACCATTGAGTCCCCTTTTAATTCACATTCCACAACACCCGTATTTTCACAAAACTCACTCCCTGATTCCCTGTTTGACCCACATTCCCCATCAAACAAATTCTCTTCAAACTCAAAAATAGGGTTTTCTTCTTCCACAACTTCTATGAACATTTCCTCATTTCTTTGAGATTCCTCAAATTCCTCTTTTCCAACAACGTTTTCCATCGTTTAGGGTTAGGAAATTATATGTATGGGAAATGTGAGCGTTTTTAGGGAGAATTTGGCCATCATTGGCCCATTATTTACGTTTTTGTCCAATTCTTCATTTTATGGCCTTTTCGCCTGTAAAATAGCACAAAAATGTATTAAGAGGTTTCAAATTATGTTTTATGAGTTATGAGTCTTTTTCATACGTTTTATGTGAAATTTGATTGAATTTGTGATGATTTAAACCCTAAAAATGTGTATAAAAATACGCATTACATGTATTACACTTCAATTCGATTTTTTTTGTTTTTGTGCACTATTATAAGGGAGTTATTTCCACGTATTAGATTTCTTTTTTTGCGGTTCTGTAAATGACAATACAAATATTGTTTTATCCGTGTATTAGATTAGAAATTTCATGGTTTTGAGAAAACAACGAGAGATGGATTTTTTTCAATATATTACACTTCTATTCGATTTTTTTTGTTTTTTTGGAAATCTATAACAATGGAGTTATTTCGAAGTATTCGATTCTATTTTTTCGGTTATGTAAATAACAGTACAAATTGTCTTTTTTCGATGTAAAATTTAAATTTTTGTGATTTTGAGAAAGCAAAAAGAGATTGCTTTTTTCCATGTATTACACATCTTTTCGATTTTTTTCGTTTTAGTCCAAATCTATTAGAAGGGAGTTATTTTCACGTATTAGATTTTATTTTTTGCGGTTATGTAAATAACAATACAAATACAGTTTTTTCCATGTATTAGATTAAAATTTTTGTGGTTTTGAGAAAACAACAAGAGATTGATTTTTTCAATGTATTACACTTCTATTCGATTTTTTCTGTTTTTGTGGAAATATAGAACAACGGAGTTATTTCCACGTATGAGATTTTATTTTTTTCGGTGTTATAAAAAAGAATTGAAATTGTGTTTTTTCCATGTATTAGATTTAAATTTTTGTGGTTTTGAGAAAATGAAAAGAAATTCCTTTTTTCCTTGTTTTACACTTCAATTCGATTTTTTTTATGTTTGAGGAAATCTATAAGAACGGAGTTATTTCCACGTATTGGACTTAATTTTTTGGGGTTTTGTAAAACACAATACAAATAATATTTTGTCCATGTATTAGATTAACTTTTTTGTGGTTTTGAGAAAACAACAAGAGATTGCTTTTCTCCGTGTATTACACTTCAATTCAATTTTTTATATTTTTGTGGAAATCAATAACAAAGGAGTTATTGCCACATAAAAGAATTCCATTTTTTTTATTTTGTAAATGACAATACAAATTGACTGTTTTCGATGTTAGATTTAAATTTTTGTGATTTTGAGAAAAAAACATGCGATTGCTTTTTTCCATTTATTACACTTCAATTCGATTTTTTTTGTTTTTCTCCAAATCTATTACAAGAGAGTTATTTTCAAGTATTAGATTTCATTTTTTGTGGTTGTGTAAATAATAATACAAATATTATTCTTTCCATGTATTAGATTGAAATTTTTAGGGCTTTTGAGGAAACAACAAGAGATTGATTTTTTCAATGTATTACACTTCTGATCGATTTTTTTTATTTTTGCGGAAATCTAGAACAATGGAGTTATTTCCACGTATGAGATTTTATTTTTTTCGGTTTTATAAAAAAAAAATAGTAATTATCTTTTATCCATGTAGTAGATTCAATTTTTTTATGGTTTAGCGAAATCAACAAGATATTACTTTTTTCCATGTATTATAATTCAATTCGTTTTTTTATGTTTTTGTTGAAATCTATAAGAGCGGTGTTATTTCCACATATTGGATTTCATTTTTTCCGGTTTGTAAATAACAATACGAATTGGGTTTTTACGATGTTAGATTTAATTTTTTATGGTTTTGAGAAAACAACAAGAGATTGCTTTTATCGATGTATTACACTTCAATTCGATTTTTTTTGTTTTTGTGCGCTATTATAGGGGAGTTATTTCCACGTATTAGATTTTCTTTTTTGCGGTTGTGTAAATGACAATACAAATATTGTTTTATCCGTGTATTAGATTAAAAATTTCATGGTTTTGAGAAAACAACGAGAGATGGATTTTTTGCAATGTATTACACTTCTATTCGATTTTTTTTGTTTTTTTGGAAATCTATAACAACGGAGTTATTTCGACGTATTCGATTCCATTTTTTCGGTTATGTAAATAACAGTACAAATTGTCTTTTTTCGATGTAAAATTTAAATTTTTGTGATTTTGAGAAAGAAAAAAGAGATTGCTTTATTCCATGTATTACACATCTTTTCGATTTTTTTCGTTTTAGTCCAAATCTATTAGAAGGGAGTTATTTTCACGTATTAGATTTTATTTTTTGCGGTTATGTAAATAACAATACAAATACAGTTTTTTCCATGTATTAGATTAAAATTTTTGTGGTTTTGAGAAAACAACAAGAGATTGATTTTTTCAATGTATTACACATCTATTCGATTTTTTCTGTTTTTGTGGAAATATAGAACAACGGAGTTATTTCCACGTATGAGATTTTATTTTTTTCGGTGTTATAAAAAAGAATTGAAATTGTGTTTTTTCCATGTATTAGATTTAAATTTTTGTGGTTTTGAGAAAATGAAAAGAAATTCCTTTTTTCCTTGTATTACACTTCAATTCGATTTTTTTTATGTATGGGGAAATCTATAAGAACGGAGTTATTTCCACGTATTGGACTTAATTTTTTGGGGTTTTGTAAAACACAATACAAATAATATTTTGTCCATGTATTAGATTAACTTTTTTGTGGTTTTGAGAAAACAACAAGAGATTGCTTTTCTCCGTGTATTACACTTCAATTCAATTTTTTATATTTTTGTGGAAATCAATAACAAAGGAGTTATTGCCACATAAAAGAATACCATTTTTTTTATTTTGTAAATGACAATACAAATTGTCTGTTTTCGATGTTAGATTTAAATTTTTGTGATTTTGAGAAAAAACATGCGATTGCTTTTTTCCATTTATTACACTTCAATTCGATTTTTTTTGTTTTTCTCCAAATCTATTACAAGAGAGTTATTTTCAAGTATTAGATTTCATTTTTTGTGGTTGTGTAAATAAAAATACAAATATTATTCTTTCCATGTATTAGATTGAAATTTTTAGGGCTTTTGAGGAAACAACAAGGGATTGATTTTTTCAAAGTATTACACTTCTGATCGATTTTTTTTATTTTTGCCGAAATCTAGAACAATGGAGTTATTTCCACGTATGAGCTTTTATTTTTTTCGGTTTTATAAAAAAAAATAGAAATTATCTTTTATCCATGTAGTAGATTCAATTTTTTTATGGTTTAGCGAAATCAACAAGATATTACTTTTTTCCATGTATTATAATTCAATTCGTTTTTTTATGTTTTTGTTGAAATCTATAAGAGCAGTGTTATTTCCACATATTGGATTTCATTTTTTGCGGTTTTGTAAAGAACAATACGAATTGGGTTTTTACGATGTTAGATTTAATTTTTTATGGTTTTGAGAAAACAACAAGAGATTGCTTTTATCGATGTATTACACTTCAATTCGATTTTTTTTGTTTTTGTGCGCTATTATAGGGGAGTTATTTCCACGTATTAGATTTTCTTTTTTGCGGTTGTGTAAATGACAATACAAATATTGTTTTATCCGTGTATTAGATTAAAAATTTCGTGGTTTTGAGAAAACAACGAGAGATGGATTTTTTACAATGTATTACACTTCTATTCGATTTTTTTTGGTTTTTTGGAAATCTATAACAACGGAGTTATTTCGACGTATTCGATTCCATTTTTTCGGTTATGTAAATAACAGTACAAATTGTCTTTTTTCGATGTAAAATTTAAATTTTGGTGATTTTGAGAAAACAAAAAGAGATTGCTTTTTTCCATATATTACACATCTTTTCGATTTTTTTCTTTTTTCTCCAAATCTATTAGAAGGGAGTAATTTTCACGTATTAGACGGGTCGAAACACGCGAAACGAGTCGTCTTCTTATTCGCCCTTTGGCGCTGAGTTTTGAATTAATTTTCCAGATTTCATGCGACGAAACCAGCTGCAGCTCGCTTGAAATGAGTCACTTTTGTGTATGCTGGTACTGACTCGTTTTAACTCGTTCCGCTGATCTGGTTTGGCAAACCGGTTCGAATCACGTGAGACGAGTCATAACTGATGATACGAGTCATCTTCTTCTTCAGAATTAGCGCTGAATTTCTTTTCTCGATCTTCTGTGGCTTGCGATCGTGTGCTCGTCCTAAAACAATCCCCTGATAGCCGTGTAAGTTGTGAATTTGGACTTTGGATCGATTTTTCTCTTGGATTTCGAACCCGTTTACCCGTTTCTCACAACCATTGATTAGAACTTGTGATTTACATTTTGCCGTGATTCATCAATCCAGATCTCTTATCCATCTTCTCACGAATCCACCTGGCTTTGAATGGTTGAAAACCGTTGAGTAAATCTCGAAATTTGCTGTTTTGAGTATCATCGGTTCGCTGTTTCGCCATTGCTGACCAGAGTGTGCAAATCGATAATTTTCTCGCATTTCACACAACGAAATCCAAAACGGTGACTCAGGCTTCGTTCTCAACTTCCTCACAATGGTTCACAACCATTATAGGTCCCCAATCCGCCTCGAATCCAGAGAATTCCTCCATTAACCAACTCGGTTTCAGTTTTGCGAAAATAACCAAAAATTGCAGAACTCGTGAATCAAACTATGATTTAGAGTTATTTTTCCATCGAATTGAGGCTTCGGAATTCATTGTGAGCCTTTACTAAAGCTTTAAGACACAAAAAGAATCATCTTTGCTTGAGAAAAATTGAAATGGTTGATCGAATTCATCCGCTGTTCGAAACTCGACCGTTGGTTCATCAGTTCTTCAAAAGTTCATTTAGGATTTCGTCGAACAGTTGATTTAACTTCAGATTTCTCACTCGATTTTGCACCATTTGATGAGTTCTTCATACGGATAGAAAGGACAGGAAGAGAGGAAGAGAATAGAGTTGGTTTTGGCTTGAATGGTGGACTGTAGAAGGCAAGGTTGCTCGAAGAAGCTTTCTCAGGTCAGAAACATGGCTGGTTGCTTTTGGGTGGCGGATTCCGGCGATCGCCGGCGTCTTCAGAGGTGGAGAATAATACCAACCGATTCGTCTTGTCGTGCTGAATCCAAGTATATGCAGTTTGATCGATTTTGAGCTTGTTTGAAAATCGGTTATTTGGGTGAATTTGTGTAGGGTTTTGGTAGACTTGGTTGGCCATCTTTGGCCCATGATTTGCTATTTGGTAGAAATCTTCATCTTACGGCTTTTTCGCCTGTAAAATAATATATAAAATGTATTAAGAAGTTCCAAATCATGTTTTAAGTATTTTTCATACATTCAGGTGAATTAAGAATGAATTTGAGATGATAAAAACCCTAAAAATGTGTATAAAAAATACACATTACAACAATGGAGTTATTCCACGTATGAGATTTTATTTTTTTCGGTTTTATAAAAAAAAACAATAGGAATTATCTTTTATCCATGTAGTAGATTCAATTTTTTTATGGTTTAGAGAAATCAACAAAATATTACTTTTTTCCATGTATTATAATTCAATTCGATTTTTTATGTTATTGTTGAAATCTATAAGAGCGATGTTATTTCCACATATTGGATTTCATTTTTTGCGGTTTTGTAAATAACAATACGAATTGGGTTTTTTCGATGTTAGATTTAATTTTTTGTGGTTTTGAGAAAACAACAAGAGATTGCTTTTTTCGATGTATTACACTTCAAATCGATTTTTTTTATTTTTGTGCACTATTATAAGGGAGTTATTTCCACGTATTAGATTTCTTTTTTTGCGGTTGTGTAAATGACAATACAAATATTATATTATCCGTGTATTAGATTAAAAATGTCGTGGTTTTGAGAAAACAACGAGAGATGGATTTTTTTCAATGTATTACACTTCTATTCGATTTTCTTTGTTTTTTTGGAAATCTATAACAACGGAGTTATTTCGACGTATTCGATTCCATTTTTTCGGTTATGTAAATAACAGTACAAATTGTCTTTTTTCGATGTAAAATTTAAATTTTTGTGATTTTGAGAAAATAAAAAGAGATTGCTTTTTTCCATATATTACACATCTTTTCGATTTTTTTCGTTTTTGTCCAAATCTATTAGAAGGGAGTTATTTTCACGTATTAGATTTTATTTTTTGCGGTTATGTAAATAACAATACAAATACAGTTTTTTCCATGTATTAGATTAAAATTTTTGTGGTTTTGAGAAAACAACAAGAGATTGATTTTTTCATTGTATCACACTTCTATTCGGTTTTTTCTGTTTTTGTGCAAATCTATAACAACGGAGTTATTTCCACATATGAGATTTTATTTTTTTCAGTGTTATGAAAAAGAATTGAAATTGTGTTTTTTCCACGTATTAGATTTAAATTTTTGTGGTTTTGAGAAAATGAAAAGAAATTCCATTTTTCCTTGTATTACACTTCAATTCGATTTTTTTTATGTTTGCGGAAATCTATAAGAAAGGAGTTATTTCCACGTATTGGACTTAATTTTTTGGGGTTTTGTAAAACACAATACAAATAATGTTTTTTCCATGTATTAGATTAACTTTTTTGTGGTTTTGAGAAAACAACAAGAGATTGCTTTTCTCCGTGTATTACACTTCAATTCAATTTTTTATGTTTTTGTGGAAATCGATAACAAAGGAGTTATTGCCACATAAAAGAATTCCATTTTTTTTATTTTGTAAATGACAATACAAATTGTCTGTTTTCGATGTTAGATTTAAATTTTTGTGATTTTGAGAAAAAACATGTGATTGCTTTTTTCCATTTATTACACTTCGATTCGATTTTTTTTGTTTTTGTCCAAATCTATTACTAGAGAGTTATTTTCACGTATTAGACTTCATTTTTTGTGGTTGTGTAAATAACAATACAAATATTATTCTTTCCATGTATTAGATTGAAATCTTTGGGGCTTTTGAGGAAACAACAAGAGATTGATTTTTTCAATGTATTACACTTCTGATCAATTTTTTTTATTTTTGCGGAAATCTTGAACAATGGAGTTAATTCCACGTATGAGATTTTATTTTTTTCGGTTTTATAAAAAAAACAATAGGAATTATCTTTTATCCATGGAGTAGATTCAATTTTTTTATGGTTTAGCGAAATCAACAAAATATTACTTTTTTCCATGTATTATAATTCAATTCGATTTTTTATGTTTTTGTTGAAATCTATAAGAGCGATGTTATTTCCACATATTGAATTTCATTTTTTGCGGTTTTGTAAATAACAATACGAATTGAGTTTTTTAGATGTTAGATTTAATTTTTTGTGGTTTTGAAAAAACAACAAGAGATTGCTTTTTTCGATGTATTACACTTCAATTCGATTTTTTTTTATTTTTGTGCACTATTATATGGGAGTTATTTCCACGTATTAGATTTCTTTTTTTGCGGTTGTGTAAATGACAATACAAATATTGTTTTATCCGTGTATTAGATTAAAAATTTCGTGGTTTTGGAAAAACAACGAGAGATGGATTTTTTTCAATGTATTACACTTCTATTCGATTTTTTTTTTTTTTGGAAATCTATAACAACGGATTTATTTCGACGTATTCGATTTCATTTTTTCGGTTATGTAAATAACAGTACAAATTGTCTTTTTTCGATGTAAAATTTAAATTTTTGTGATTTTGAGAAAACAAAAAGAGATTGCTTTTTTCCATATATTACACATCTTTTTGATTTTTTTCGATTTTGTCCAATTCTATTACAAGGGAGTTATTTTCACGTATTAGATTTTATTTTTTGCGGTTATTTAAATAACAATACAAATATTGTTTTTTCCATGTATTTGATTAAAATTCTTGTGGTTTTGAGAAAACACCAAGAGATTGATTTTTTCAATGTATTACACTTCTATTCGATTTTTTCTGTTTTTGTGGAAATCTATAACAACGGAGTTATTTCCACCTATGAGATTTTATATTTTTCCGTGTTATAAAAAAGAATTAAAATTGTGTTTTTTCCATGTATTAGATTTAAATTTTTGTGGTTTTGAGAAAATGAAAAGATATTCCTTTTTTCCTTGTAATACACTTCAATTCGATGTTTTTTATATTTGTGGAAATCTATAAGAACGGAGTTATTTCCACGTATTGGACTTAAATTTTTGGGGTTTTGTAAAACACAGTACAAATAATATTTTTTCCATGTATTAGATTAACTTTTTTGTTGTTTTGAGAAAACAACAAGAGATTGCTTTTCTCCATGTATTACACTTCAATTCAATTTTTTATGTTTTTGTGGAAATCTAGAACAATGGAGTTATTTCCACGTATGTGATTTTATTTTTTTCGGTTTTATAAAAAAAAATAGTAATTATCTTTTATCCATGTAGTAGATTCAATTTTTTTATGGTTTAGCGAAATCAACAAGATATTACTTTTTTCCATGTATTATAATTCAATTCGTTTTTTTGTGTTTTTGTTGAAATCTATAAGAGCGGTGTTATTTCCACATATTGGATTTCATTTTTTGCAGTTTTGTAAATAACAATACGAATTGGGTTTTTACGATGTTAGATTTAATTTTTTATGGTTTTGAGAAAACAACAAGAAATTGGTTTTATCGATGTATTACACTTCAATTCGATTTTTTTTGTTTTTGTGCGCTATTATAAGGGAGTTATTTCCACGTATTAGATTTCCTTTTTTGCGGTTGTGTAAATGACAATACAAATATTGTTTTATCCGTGTATTAGATTAAAAATTTCGTGGTTTTGAGAAAACAACGAGAGATGGATTTTTTTCAATGTATTACACTTCTATTCGATTTGTTTTGTTTTTTTGGAAATCTATAACAACGGAGTTATTTCGACGTATTCGATTCCATTTTTTCCGTTATGTAAATAACAGTACGAATTGTCTTTTTTCGATGTAAAATTTAAATTTTTGTGATTTTGAGAAAACAAAAAGAGATTGCTTTTTTCCATATATTACACATCTTTTCGATTTTTTTCTTTTTTGTCCAAATCTTTTAGAAGGGAGTTATTTTCACGTATTAGATTTTATTTTTTGCGGTTATGTAAATAACAATACAAATACAGTTTTTTCCTTGTATTAGATTAAAATTTTTGTGGTTTTGAGAAAACAACAAGATTTTGATTTTTTCAATGTATTACAAATCTATTCGATTTTTTCTGTTTTTGTGGAAATCTATAACAACGGAGTTATTTCCACGTATGAGATTTTATTTTTTTCGGTGTTATAAAAATGAATTGAAATTGTGTTTTTTCGGAGTTATTTTCATGCAAGCCGCGCCTCCTCCGATGGATCCTTCTCCTTCAAGAGTTTAACGTGGAGATTCCGGATAAAAAAGGAGCCGAAAACTTGGTGGCCGATCATCTTAGCCGACTCCCAACAAACGAAGGCGATATCATTCCGATCAACGAACTCTTTCCCGGCGAGCAACTCTATACTATCCATGGCATGGCGTCTTGGTACGCCGACATCGTCAACTACCTCGAAACTCGCGAATTGCAAACACTCTCTCTCGAGCTCAAAAGGACAAAATAAAAAATGACTCACGCTATTACCTCTGGGAAGACCCCTAACTCTACAAGATTTGTTCTGATCAAATGGTGCGAAAATACGTGCCCGACCACGACATAAATTCGGTACTCTCTTTTTGTCACACTTTAGAATGTGGGGGACACTTTGGAGGGCAACGCACAAGTTATAAGGTACTCCAAAGTGGATTATATTGGCCAACTCTTTATAAAGATGCTCATTCCTTTGTAAAGAGTTGTGAAAATTGCTAAAAAACGGGCAATCTAACCCGCAAAAACGAAATGCCTCTTAAAGCTTTATTATTTTTTGAGCTTTTCGATGTTTGGGGGATAGATTTCATGGGCCCCTTTCCTCAATCAAATGGGTATTTATATATTCTTGTGTGTGTTGATTATGTTTCAAAATGGGTTGAGGCCATACCAACAAGGGATGCCAATTCCAGAACGGTGATTGAATTCCTTAAAAAGAATATTTTTCAGCGTTTTGGGGTGCCTAAAGCTATCATTAGCGATACGGGTTCACATTTCAATAATAAGTATCTCGAATCCCTTTTGAAAAATTATCATGTACAACACCGCATGTCAACCGCTTATCATCCCCAAACTAATCGGCAAGCCGAAATATCCAATCGGGAAATAAAATCAATCCTTGAGAAAGTGGTTAATCCCTCTCGCAAAGATTGGAGTCAGAGGCTTGGGGATGCTTTATGGGCCTACCGCACCGCATACAAAACACCGATAGGGATGACTCATTTTAAACTCATTTATGGAAAGAATTGTCACCTACCGGTGGAAATTGAGCACAAAGCATTTTGGGCAATCAAAAAGGTAAATCAAGATTACCCAAAAGATGCGGGGTTGCGGAAATTGCAAATTCAAGAATTAGAAGAGCTTCGCATTGAGGCTTATGATAATTCTCGAATTTACAAAGAAAAACTAACCATCGCTCACGACAAACTTATTCGCAAAAAGGAATTTAAAGTTGGCGATAAGGTCTTGTTATTCAATTCTCGGTTGAGATTACATCCCGGGAAGTTGAAGAGCCGATGGATAGGTCCTTACATAATTACCCATATTTTGCCATTTGGAGTATTTGAAATTTCTAGGGGAGAAGACATCAAATTCAAGGTTAATGGTCATCGCTTGAAGGCTTTTTACGAGAATCATTATACAAGGTGGTTCGATGAGCATGATTTAGAAGCGGTGCCACAAAGCGAGGGAAGGAAAGAATGAAAAGCATAAATGCGTCGAGCTCAAGACGTAAAACAAGGGCGCTTGGCGAGAGGCAACTCGTCGTGTCAGTCGTTTTTCTCCCTTTCTTTATTTTATTTTATTCTTTTTACAAAACTTTTCCTTTCATTTAAACTATTGCCATGCAAAAGTTTAAGTGTGCTGGGAGATTTTGCACAAAACCCAACAATTTCTTTCAATTTTTCCAATTTCCACATTTTCTCTTGATTTTAAACTTTTTGTTTGAGGACAACCAAAGGTCTAAGTGTGGTGGGGCGGTTTTGTGCAAAACAAAGTTTTGTTTTCGTGTAAAAATGTGAAAATTCATAAAAATTGAAAAATTTTAAAAATTATCAAAAATAATTAAAAACTCATAAACACCATAAAATTTAAAATTTTTACTTGTTTCTCCTCATTTTTTTTTGTTTGTTTGTTTTTGTTTTGTCATAAGTCTGTGTGTGAGACATTTAAATGAAAAGTAAAAACAAAAACAAAAAAAAAAAAATTTTTGCAATGAAAAATATTTTAAAACTAAGCCTTCTCAAGCAATTTTTGAGAAAAATACTTAGGGTTTTGGAAAATGATGAAAAGATTTGAAAAACTTCAAAAGGATTTAACCTTTGTCTTGAATGTCATATTTTTCACTTCATTCCATTTATAATATCCATTTAAAATCCATTAAGCATTTCGAAAATTCATAATTATTTCACTTGCCCCTTTCACGAAATAATTAATCATTTTTTCTTAAAGTAATGCCGTAATTAAAACTTTTGAAAAAGCAAACCTTACTTTTAAAACCACTAGCTTCGCAAAAATTTTCTAACTCAACCTATCTTTCATGGCATAGCTAATGACCGAAAGCAAGTGACCGAAATCGTAACCTGTTATCCCTTCACAAAAAGAGTTCAAAAATGTGAAAAATTATGTTTAAACCCTTGAAAAAGAAAAATTTTACATATCCGCAATAGAAAATGAAGGATTTTTTTTGTACGTGCAAAGCACAGCTTATCTTTTGATAACATGAGTGGATAGCATACCAACCTTTACGTGTTTATAAAAGAGAAAGTTGAGTTAGTTGAAACTTTTAGGGTAAATTGTATAAATTCACCATTTTAAATTTAGGGGGAGAAAGTACCAAAAACAAAATTAGGGCATTACTTTTAGGAAAAAGGTTCGTATTTGAAGGATTGGGAAATTTTAAATAAATTTGAATTTGAAATTATTAATGGATAGTCATCGACCCTCGTGTGTTATTATAATAATCAAACATTAGTATATAACATTCATGGCAATAACTAAATCTCTTTTCAAAACGCTTTCAAGACTTGATTTTAATTTACGCTTGAGGGCAAGCTTGGTTTAAGTGTGGTGGAATTTGTAAAGTGTATTTTTTATACATATTTTTAGGGTTTTTATCATCTCAAATTCATTCTTAATTCACCTAAATGTATGAAAAATACTTATAATTCATAAAACATGATTTGGAACCTCTTAATACATTTTTTATATTATTTTACAGGCGAAAAGGCCGTAAGATGAAGATTTCTACCCAAATTGCAAATCATGGGTGTAAATCGCGTTAAAACCGTCGTTGAATTTCACACAATTTAACAAAACAATTTATATTTCCCTATTAATCAATTACGAGTATGAGTGGTAATGAGTTTAGGGGTCGAACACAAGGAGAATGGCCTTGAGGTATTACAATTCTTTTCAAAAGTAGGTCTTGTTTTTGTTCAGATGTTGCAGACTATTTTTAGAAGGTTATTGATGAATTGAAATAAATTCGTACACAAATCCTTTGAAAATTCTTGAATAATATTTCCAAATATCCAAAAGTTGCAAATGATATGTCAATGGAAAATAGAGAATGAGATCTTCACAATGAAAGGTGAATCAATTATCACTTTTGTTCATATTTTTTATGTAATTTTCGTTTTAGTCCTCAATTTTCACAATTAGTCAACAGAGTTGTTCAAAAAATCACAGAAAATCGAAAATTACTTCAAAAATCACCAAAAATTAAGAGAAATTAGGAAAGCAAGTTCGTATTATGTGGTAAAAATCTCAGATCAAAATGATTGATATTCAAAAAGTTATGGTCAAAACTCAGAACATATGACAGGATTGGACAGAGAATGGTATTAGTTGTCAAAAGAGGGTGGAATTCAAATTTTATCCAAATAACAACTCAATTAAAATTCAGATTAAGAAACTACACTTCAAAATGAATTACTGAGATCTAGATTTTTTATTTATAGGATTTTTCTACTAATTTCTAAAAATCGTAGAAAAACAGTCAGAATCACAAATCAAGAACATGAAATTAAAAAGTCAAGACTTTGCACAGATTTTTTTCTTACAAATTTAACATAAAAGCATTGGGCACATATTATATGAAAGTTGTTCTAAAATATCTAAAGAAACACAAAATATTTTTTTTATGATTTCTTTGATCAGATCTGAGATCAAACAATTTTTTTACTGAAACTGATAAAAATAAAATGCAGAAAATTGTGTTTTTGAATTAATAGGATAAAAGTAGGGATTTTTAAGGCAATTTGATCAAGAATTGTATCATTAATCACTAAATATTCAGTTTATCAGATTTGGCACAAGTTTGAATTATTTCCAACCAGAAAAATTCAGCAAATAGATCAAAAATTCAGATCAAACACCAATCAACCAACTAGTGTTTGATCTCAATTTTTGAACTAAAAACTTCACTAAATCAAGCAAAAACCTCAACCAAGATTCAAGATGATAAAATGGACTAACATGCATGAAAAATTCAGTTCTAAATGACCTAATTAATTCAACCAAATCGATTAAATCAAGAAAAATCCAGATTTAACAGCATATTAAGAACAGTACCAAATCGGTCAATTTAATTCAAATTAAAGCAAGATTTCAAACAATTCTATCACAAAAAGCCTATCCCTACAAGATTCTACTCACACATGATAAGATCAACCGAAATTAGGCATGTGTTCATCATGTTCTTTTACAAATTTGATCTTGTGATCTAAAATTGAATATAAGAGATTAAATGAAAATTGGATCGAACCGAGACGTGGAAGATCAACCGAAAAACTTCCTTGAGCCGATTTGAACCTCCAACCGATGCTTGATTCCAGCCGAACCAATCAATTGCCTTTTTCACCCAAATCAACCCGAATTGGTGAATTTCACTCAAACTCGAAAATTGAAGCTCGAAAAGCTCTGAGATTCAGTAATGGAGTTACTGAAGCTTTAAGAAGATGATTGGAGAGTAATGTGTTGAAAGAATTTGGAGAATGGAAGAATGAATTTTATGAATGGGTTGATCGGTCGAATTTATAAAGAGGCTGGTCTGGAGAGTGGGGGACAAACCGAGCGATTCCATTGGCTCGGGCGAATCAAGTGGGGTGTCTTGAAGATACCGGACGAAATTTCGTTGAATTCGGTTGAGATTTGATCCGGTTTTGGTTGGAAAATATTTTCCTCTGTTTTGGCGGAAGAACGCTCGGATTGAATCGAGTTTGAATTTCGCGATGTTACGCCGACAAGTGGGCCCATTCGTTGATCTGCTTCGAGTTAAAACGGGTTGAAACGCGCGTGAAATGAGTCACTCACGGAGTAAGAATTCGCGCCGAAGATTTTTTTCCGATTCTTACGGGTCGTGGCGAGTTGAAACTTCGATGAAACGAGTCGGCGAACGGCATGAAACGGGTTGCTCGCATTCCTTCGGGATAGGTCTTCGAGTTTGAATCACTCTGTTGATCTTTTATGGCGGAATGGGTCGAACGCGCGTGAAACGGGTTGCTCTCGAGCGAGAATGGCGCTGAATCCATTTTGAACGAAGATTGCTTGATTTTACGTGGATCGCGATCTACCCGTCCTAAAACGAAACTCGACGGGGTGTGAAGTAAATATGGAGTTTGGATCCAATTTTGCATAAATTTCCGGACCCGTTATCGCTTCTTCTTCAACCCGTAACTCGAGTTTTCTCTACTCTTCATTGTGGCTCGTGATTTCACTCTCAACGACTTCCTCTCGTCATCACGAATCTACGAAGCTTTGAAATGCGAAAAATGGTTGAGAGTTCATCGAGTTTTCCTCATTTTTCTCCCGTTTCGGTTCATTTCCGCCATTGATGGTCGTTCGAGCTTAAAGCTCGCTTTTTGAGCGAACGGCTCAATCCCGAGCTCGAGGCTTCCTTCCTCACTTCCTTACGATGCTCTGCGTTGCGTTTTATGCGTCAATTCTTCCCTTCATTCATGAATTTCCGCCATTAACCAAACTTAGCGAAAATAACCATCAGAACAAAAAAAACCGTGAATCAAAACGAGATTTCAAGTTGCTTTTCTATCGAATTGAGGCTTCAGAATTCATTAAGATGCCCCACTGAAGCTATTCGACTCGTCAAACATCATCACTATGTGGGAAAAATGCGAGAAAACCGATCGAATTCATCATACTTGCCAAAATTCCGACCGTTGGATCATCCAGTTTGAAAAATTCATTGAGGATTTCGTCGAGCAGTTACTCAAACACGAGATTTCTCAATCGATTCCGCACTATTCAATGAGTTCTTCATACGGTTAGAAAGGGTAGACGATGGAGAAGAGAATGAGATCGGCTTTGGCTCGAATGGATGATGGTGGATGGCACGGCGGATCAACCATGGTTTCGGTCCGTTTTTGGCACTGTTTTGGCCGAATTCGGTGATCGCCGGAATTTCCAAGATCGGAGAATGGCACCGGCATGTTCCTCTCGTCATCTTGAATCCATGGCTGGCCGGTTTGTTCGGTTTTGAGCGAAATTTCGGAATTTGGATGTTGAAGAAGACGGGTTTGACCTAGTCAACCGTTGACTTTGACCATTTTGATTTGATTTTCAATTAGTGATTCCGAGAGTTGTAGAAGGTTTCTGATCACAAGGGTTGTACCATTGGATTCGTCTCGTCGAGCTCTTCGTTTTGATATACCGTTTGACCCATTTCGGAAAAGTTGACTTTTGGTCAATTCAGCGTTTTTGGCATTTGGCTTGGTTTGATTTGGTTGTAAAAAGGTTTTTGACTTTTTGTAGAAGTTAGAGGAATTTCTTTGTGGGGTGTTTGAGGTTTTTAGTTTGCCATCTTTGGCCCATTCTTCGCGTTTTGGTCCAATTCTTCATCTTATGGCCTTTTCGCCTGTAAAATCACACAAAAAATGTATTAAGAGGTTTCAACTTATGTTTTATGAATTGTGAGCATTTTTCATACCTTTAATGTGAATTATGAATGAATTTGAGATGATAAAAACCCTAAAAATGTGTATAAAAATACACATTACAAATTCCACCACACTTAAACCAAGCTTGCCCTCAAGCGTAAATTAAAATCAAGTCTTAGGGTTTTTAGAATCGGTTTAAAGTATTTTGAAAAGAAATTTAGTTATTGCCATGAATGTTATATACTAATATTTGATTATTATAATAATACACGAGGGTCGATGAATATCCATTAATAATTTTAAATTCAAATTTATTTAAAATTCCCCCATCCTTCAAATACGAACCTTTTCCCAAAAAGCAATGCCCTAATTTTGTTTTTGATACTTTCTCCTCCTAATTTTAAAATGGTGAATTTATACAAATTACCCCAAAAGTTCCAACTAACTCAACTTTCTCTTTTATAAACACGTAAAAGTTGGTATGCGATCCACTCATGTTATCAAAAGACAAGCTGTGCTTTGCACGTACAAAAATCCTTCATTTTCTATTGCGGATATGTAAAAATTTTTTTTTTTTTTCAAGGGTTTAAAAATAATTTTTCACATTTTTGAATTCTTTTTGTGAAGGGATAACAGGTTACGATTTCGGTCACTTGCTTTTAGTGCGAAAATTAGAGATGGACATACGAGTCATTAGCTATGCCATGAAAGATAGGTTGAGTTAGAAATTTTTGCGGAACTAGTGGTATTAAAAATAAGGTTGGATTTCTCAAAAGTTTTAATCACAACATTACTTTTAAAGAAAACGATTTATAATTTCGTTAAAGGGGCAAGTGAAATATTTATGAATTTTCGAAACGCTTAATGGATTTTACATGAATATTATAAATGGAAATGAGGTGAAATGTGGCATTCATGATAAAGGTTAAATCCCTTTTGAAGTTTTTTTTCAAATCTTTTCATCATTTTCCAAAACCCTAAGTATTTTTCAAAAATTGCTTGAGAGGGCTTAGTTTTTAAAAATCGTTTCCATTTTTCAAAACCTGCTTTTCATTTTAAAATCCTCACACACACAAACTTATTACAAACACAAATAAAGAAAATGAGTTGTTTAATTATTTTTGAACTTTTTAAATTTTCCAATTTTTAAGAGTTTTCACATTTTTACAAGAAAACAAAACTTGGTTTTGCACAAAACCACCCCACCACACTTAAACCTTTGTTTGTCCTCAAACAAAAAAGTTAAAAAATGAGAAAATTTGTGGAAATTGGAAAAATTATTGGGGTTTTATGCAAAACCTCCCCCACCACACTTAAACTTTTGTGTAGCAAATGTTTAAGTGTGAAAGAGAGTTTTGTGAAAATAAGAAAAGAAAAATAACGAAAGGAAAAATACGACTCGACACGACGAGTTGCCTCTCGCCAAGCGCCCTTGTTTTACGTCTTGAGCTCGACGCATTTATGCTTTCATTCTTTCCTTTCCTCGCTTTGTGGCACCGCTTCCAAATTCTGCTCATCGAACCATCTTGTATCATGATTCTCGTAAAAGGCCTTCAAGCGATGACCATTAACCTTGAATTTGATGTCTTCGCCCCTAGAAATTTCAAATACTCCAAATGGCAAGATATGGGTAATTATGTAACGACTTGTCCATCGGCTCTTCAATTTCCCGGGATGTAATCTCAACCGAGAATTGAATAACAAAACCTTATCGCCAATTTTAAATTCCTTTTTGCGAATAAGTTTGTCGTGAGCGATGGTTAATTTTTCTTTGTAAATACGAGAATTATCATAAGCCTCAATGCGAAGCTCTTCTAATTCTTGAATTTGTAATTTCCGCAATCCCGCATCTTTTGGATAATCTTGATTTACCTTTTTGATTGCCCAAAATGCTTTGTGCTCAATTTCCACCGGTAAGTGACAACTCTTTCCATAAACGAGTTTAAAAGGAGTCATCCCTATCGGTGTTTTGTATGCGGTGCGGTAGGCCCATAGAGCATCCCCAAGCCTCTGACTCCAATCCTTGCGAGAGGGGTTAACCACTTTCTCAAGGATTGATTTTATTTCCCGATTGGATATTTCGGCTTGCCCATTAGTTTGGGGATGATAAGCGGTTGACATGCGGTGTTGTACGTGATAATTTTTCAAAAGAGATTCGAGATACTTATTATTGAAATGCGAACCCCTATCGCTAATGATAGCTTTAGGTACCCCAAAACGCTGAAAGATATTCTTTTTAAGGAATTCAATCACCGTTTTGGAGTTGGCATCCCTTGTTGGTATGGCCTCAACCCATTTTGAAACATAATCAACACACACAAGAATATATAAATACCCATTTGATTGAGGGAAAGGCCCCATGAAGTCTATCCCCCAAACATCGAAAAGCTCAAAAAACAATAAAGCTTTAAGAGGCATTTCGTTTTTGCGGGTTAGATTGCCCGTTTTTTGGCAATTTTCACAACTCTTTACAAAGGAATGAGCATCTTTATAAAGAGTTGGCCAATATAGTCCACTTTGGAGTACCTTATGACTTGTGCGTTGCCCTCCAAAGTGTCCCCCACATTCTAAAGTGTGACAAAACGAGAGTACCGAATTTATCTCGTGGTCGGGCACGCATTTGCGCACCATTTGATCGGAACAAACCTTGTAGAGGTAGGGGTCTTCCCAGAGGTAATATCGTGAGTCATTTTTTATCTTGTCCTTTTGAGCTCGAGAGAGAGTGTTTGGCAATTCGCGAGTTTCGAGGTAGTTGACGATGTCTGCGTACCAAGGTGCCATGCCATGGATAGTATAGAGTTGCTCGTCGGGAAAGAGTTCGTTGATCGGAATGATATCGCCTTCGTTTGTTGGGAGTCGGCTAAGATGATCGGCCACTAAGTTTTCGGCTCCTTTTTTATCCCGAATCTCCACGTTGAACTCTTGAAGGAGAAGGATCCATCGGAGGAGGCGCGGCTTGCATTCCTTCTTTTTCATTAAGTGCTTGAGCGCGGCATGATCCGAAAATACAACAACTTTTGTCCCGACCAAGTATGATCGGAACTTTTCCAATGCAAAAACAATTGCTAACAATTCTTTTTCCGTTGTTGTGTAATTCCGTTGGGCGTCATCTAAAGTTTTAGAAGCGTAGTAAATTACGTGGGGTACCTTCCCGATGCGCTGCCCCCCAAAACCGCCCCGACACTTAGATCACTTGCGTCGCACATGATCTCAAAGGGAAGATTCCAATCGGTGGTTGGATAATGGGCGCTTCGCACAGTTTCCCCTTTAGTTTGTCGAATGCCGCCTTGCACGCATCGTTGAACTCGAATTTGATCTCTTTTTGGAGAAGCCTGCACATTGGTTGTGCGATTTTTGAGAAATCTTGAATGAAACGCCGATAGAAGCCGGCGTGTCCAAGGAATGAGCGGACATCTTTCACATTACGAGGGTATGGAAGTGTCTTGATAACGTCAATTTTCGCCTTGTCGACTTCCAACCCTTTTACGAAATTAAATGACCTAAAACAATTCCTTGGCTCACCATAAAGTGGCACTTTTCAAAATTCAAGACAAGATTAGCTTCCACACACTTTTCCATTATTAGGCCCAAATTATGGAGACACTCGTCAAAAGAGTTGCCATAAATGGAAAAGTCATCCATAAACACCTCAATGAATTTAGAAATATATTCGAAAAAATAGAGATCATACACCTTTGAAATGTACCGGGTGCATTGCACAACCCGAACGGCATCCTTCGATAGGCGAATGTACCAAAGGGACACGTGAATGTTGTCTTCTTTTGGTCGTCGGGGTCGATGGCGATTTGGAAATATCCCGAAAAGCCATCCAAGAAGCAATAGTAAGGTCGTCCTGCTAATCTTTCGAGCATTTGATCGATGAAGGGAAGAGGGAAGTGGTCCTTCTTTGTTGCCGCGTTAAGTTTCCGATAGTCGATACAAACTCGCCATCCGTTCGCACTCGCGTTGGCACCTTCTCTCCTTCGGCATTTTCCACAATCGTGATTCCCGTCTTCTTGGGAACTACATGAATTGGAGATACCCATTACGAGTCGGCTACCGCGTAAATGATCCCCGCATCGAGAAGCTTGAGAAGCTCCTTTTTCACCACCTCCATCATGACTGGATTTAACCTTCTTTGTGCTTCTCTTGACGGTTTTGATCCCTCCTCCAAAACAATTTTGTGCATACATGTCGAGGGGCTTATACCTGGCATATCGGCCAATGTCCATCCGATTGCCTTCTTGTGTTTTCCAAGAATTTCCACCAATCGGGTTTCTCGAGCAAGAGTTAGGTTCGATGCGATGATAACGGGTAATGTGTTGTTTGGTCCGAGGTATGCGTATTTAAGGTGATCGGGAAGAGGTTTGAGTTCGAGAATAGGAGCTTCCTCGATTGATGGCTTAACGCGTTCTTGCGATATTTGGAGTTCGTTGTGAGGGGAACCCGAAATGAATTTAATTTCTTCATTATGTTCTTGCTCTATTTCTTGCTTCTCTTTTGCTTGGTCGATCTCTCCCCAAACATCCTCAAAAATCGCATTGTATTCCTTCGAGTACTCTTCTTCCAATTGTTCTTCAACCATCCCATCGATCTCATCAATAATGGTTATGCTTGATACATTGTAGTCGTTAGGGTATTTTATAGTGTCAAATATGTTGAAGGTGATTTTCTCGTTGTCGAATTCCATGGACAACGTTCTCGAGTGGCAATCTATGCATGTTCGCGCGGTCCTCAAAAAGGGTCTTCCTAAGAGGATGGCGGATGAGTCGGCATTGTCGCCCATTTCAAGAATGTAGAAGTCGGCTGGGAAAACCAAACCATTCACCTTGACGAGTACATCTTCTGCGACACCGAGGACGGCGGCCGTTGAACGGTCGGCGAGTTGCACCATCACCCTTGTCTCCTTTAGGTCGCCCAAACCCAAGGTCTCGTAAATAGACCTAGGCATTACATTTATGGAGGCTCCCAAGTCGAGCATACACCTCGCGAGTTGTTGAAGACCAATGGTGCACGGAATGGCGAAAACTCCAGGGTCTTCCTCTTTTTGTGCTACTCGCGTGTTGATGCTCATCACGGAGGGGTAGGTTTATCGTCTCGTTCCCCTTTAATTTTCTCTTGTTTGTGCATAGATTCTTGAAGAACTTGGCATATGGAGGATGCATTCGTATAGCATCGATAATTGGAATATTTACCTCCACCTTCTTGAACACCTCCAAAATATCTTTATCGAGTTCATCCTTCCGAGAGTTAACCGCTAGTCTAGTTGGGAATGGTGCGCGCCTCTTTTCCTTTTCTTGCGCGATTTCCCTTTCTTCGTTCTTTCCTTGTTCTTTCTCGTGAATTGGTTTTTCCTCTTTCCTGATTTCTTCTTGTGCCTCGTCTTGTTCTCGCGCGCTTGAACTTGTTTCCCCATCTTGCTTCCTTGTAACCATTAGCTCTTCTTCTTCGTCGTGTGAGCCAACCTCTTTCCCACTTCTTAGGCGTATCGCGTTGATGGGCTTGTATTCCGGCGGTCCCGAACCTTGAGAAGGTAACCGATTGCCCCCTTGTCCTTTCAATACGTTGACTTCACCCGCGATTTGCTTGATTTGCATTTCCAAGTTTTGCATTTGACGCCCTTGCGTAGCTTGGTTTTGGGTAAGCGAGCTTACATCATTCTTGACGGTTCCCAACTCCGTTGTGATGTTTGTGAAATTCCCCGCCATTAATGCCATCATTTTATCAAGCTTTTCATCAAGAGAAGAGGTTTGGGAATTCGATGTGGAGGGTTGAGGAGGTTGTTGATGAGCTTGAGGTTGTTGTGGCGCTTGTGCATTTGGATGAACATACACATTCGGTTTTTGATAACTGGATTGTGAGAATTGAGGTGGCGCATCGTCATTCCTCCAACGGAAATTTGGATGTTTCTTCCATGACTCATTGTAGGTTTGCGAGAAAGGTTGGCGTTGGTTTGAATAGTTTCCGATGGCATTGACATCTTCTTGTAGCCTATCGCACTCATCGGTCGCATGACTTGTGTCCCCACAAAACTCGCACTTCTTTGGTTCGATTTTCGCGCCCACGACCTTGAGCATTTGACTAAATCTTGTCTCGAAATTTTGTGTGATTCTTGATTCCATTGCCTTGAGGTCAACCGTACTTGTCATGTTTACTTGACCCATTCTTCCCCCGCGTCCTTGGTTTCCTTCGGCCATGGTTTCGATAAGAGCTCGCACTTCCGATGGAGTCATGTTATTGAACGATCCTCCGGCCGAGCATTGGAGTAATCGTGCATCGAGATCATTCATCCCTTGTAGAAATTGATCGATAAGTGAGGTCTCGTCGAGGTTATGGTTGGGGCATGATGCGCATAATCGCACAAATCGCTCGTAATATTCTTGAAGTGTCTCTCCTCCCCCTTGTTGGATCCCTGTGATTTCCTTGCGGATTTTGGCCGTCAAAGTGCTCGGGTAGTATCGTTTGAGAAAACGCGTTCCTACCTCCTGAAATGTCGTAAAAGGACCTCCTTGCAAGTGGGTTAGCCAATCCCTTGGTGCTTCCCCAAGTGTGTGGGAGAAGAGGATCAATTTGATATTATCCAAGTTATCGTATTTACCAAACAATGCGGTACATTTACGATCTAGATTATCTAAATGTGCATATGGGTTCTCATTTTTATGTCCTTCAAATATGGGTAATACATTTAATATAGATGGACTTAGTTTAAAATTTGGCACAGTTGGTATAACAATATTTCCCGGATTTCGAGGGATTTGATGGTCTAAAAGTTCCCCTAATGTTCTTTCTTGAGCCATTTTATGAGTTTGAGATGATGATGGTTTTGAATGAGAATTAGAATTAAAAAGAGTTTGAGAGTTTAGCCTTGATGATAATGAGTGAATGATTGGAGAGGTTGGAATTCTTTCTTGTGGCTCTTCCACTCGTTGTTGCTCCCAATTTTGTTCTTCTTCCTCTTGAGGCCCTTGGATGAAAGGAGAAGCCTCGTTACGTCCTTTTTGCCTTGAGTAAATTTCTTCTTGCTTGTTTTGTGCCTTATCTTTCTTGACATTCCTTAGATGTTTGTTGATGTCCTTCTTTACGGTGTGTGCACTTCGCCTTGCGATCTTGTCTTTCTCATGCACCTTCAAAATTCAAATGAAACAAAAACACTAGACAATTGATGAGAGGTTAGTAATAAACTCAATTAAAGCCGTCTCCCCGGCAACGGCGCCATTTGTAAATCGCGTTAAAACCGTCGTTGAATTTCACACAATTTAACAAAACAATTTATATTTCCCTATTAATCAATTACGAGTATGAGTGGTAATGAGTTTAGGGGTCGAACACAAGGAGAATGGCCTTGAGGTATTACAATTCTTTTCAAAAGTAGGTCTTGTTTTTGTTCAGATGTTGCAGACTATTTTTAGAAGGTTATTGATGAATTGAAATAAATTCGTACACAAATCCTTTGAAAATTCTTGAATAATATTTCCAAATATCCAAAAGTTTCAAATGATATGTCAATGGAAAATAGAGAATGAGATCTTCACAATGCAAGGTGAATCAATTATCACTTTTGTTCATATTTTTTATGTAATTTTCGTTTTAGTCCTCAATTTTCACAATTAGTCAACAGAGTTGTTCAAAAAATCACAGAAAATCGAAAATTACTTCAAAAATCACCAAAAATTAAGAGAAATTAGGAAAGCAAGTTCATATTATGTGGTAAAAATCTCAGATCAAAATGATTGATATTCCAAAAGTTATGGTCAAAACTCAGAACATATGACAGGATTGGACAGAGAATGGTATTAGTTGTCAAAAGAGGGTGGAATTCAAATTTTATCCAAATAACAACTCAATTAAAATTCAGATTAAGAAACTACACTTCAAAATGAATTACTGAGATCTAGATTTTTTTTTTATAGGATTTTTCTACTAATTTCTAAAAATCGTAGAAAAACAGTCAGAATCACAAATCAAGAACATGAAATTAAAAAGTCAAGACTTTGCACAGATTTTTTTCTTACAAATTTAACATAAAAGCATTGGGCACATATTATATGAAAGTTGTTCTAAAATATCTAAAGAAACACAAAATATTTTTTTTATGATTTTCTTTGATCAGATCTGAGATCAAACAATTTTTTTACTGAAACTGATAAAAATAAAATGCAGAAAATTGTGTTTTTGAATTAATAGGATAAAAGTAGGGATTTTTAAGGCAATTTGATCAAGAATTGTATCATTAATCACTAAATATTCAGTTTATCAGATTTGGCACAAGTTTGAATTATTTCCAACCAGAAAAATTCAGCAAATAGATCAAAAATTCAGATCAAACACCAATCAACCAACTAGTGTTTGATCTCAATTTTTGAACTAAAAACTTCACTAAATCAAGCAAAAACCTCAACCAAGATTCAAGATGATAAAATGGACTAACATGCATGAAAAATTCAGTTCTAAATGACCTAATTAATTCAACCAAATCGATTAAATCAAGAAAAATCCAGATTTAACAGCATATTAAGAACAGTACCAAATCAGTCAATTTAATTCAAATTAAAGCAAGATTTCAAACAATTCTATCACAAAAAGCCTATCCCTACAAGATTCTACTCACACATGATAAGATCAACCGAAATTAGGCATGTGTTCATCATGTTCTTTTACAAATTTGATCTTGTGATCTAAAATTGAATATAAGAGATTAAATGAAAATTGGATCGAACCGAGACGTGGAAGATCAACCAGAAACTTCCTTGAGCCGATTTGAACCTCCAACTGATGCTTGATTCCAGCCGAACCAATCAATTGCCTTTTTCACCCAAATCAACCCGAATTGGTGAATTTCACTCAAACTCGAAAATTGAAGCTCGAAAAGCTCTGAGATTCAGTAATGGAGTTACTGAAGCTTTAAGAAGATGATTGGAGAGTAATGTGTTGAAAGAATTTGGAGAATGGAAGAATGAATTTTATGAATGGGTTGATCGGTCGAATTTATAGAGAGGCTGGTCTGGAGAGTGGGGGACAAACCGAGCGATTCCATTGGCTCAGGCAGATCAAGTGGGGTGTGCTTCAAGATCCGGACGAAATTTCGTTGAATTCGGTTGAGATTTGATCCGGTTTTGGTTGGAAAATATTTTCCTCTGTTTTGGCGGAAGAACGCTCAGATTGAATCTGAGTTTGAATTTCGCGATGTTACGCTGACAAGTGGGCCCATTCGTTGATCTGCTGAGTTAAAACGGGTTGAAACGCGCGTGAAATGAGTCACTCACGGAGTAAGAATTCGCGACAAGATTTTTTTCCGATTCTTACGTGTCGCTGCGAGTTGAAACTTCGATGAAACGAGTCGCGAACGCATGAAACGGGTTGCTCGCATTCCTTCCGATAGGTGCTGAGTTTGAATCACTCGTGTTGATCTTTTATGGCGGAATGGGTCGAACGCGCGTGAAACGGGTTGCTCTCGAGCGAGAATGGCGCCGAATCCATTTTGAACGAAGATTGCTTGATTTTACGTGGATCGCGATCTACGGTCCGTCCTAAAAACGAAACTCGACGGACCGGTGTGAAGTAAATATGGAGTTTGGATCCAATTTTGCATAAATTTCCGGACCCGTTATCGCTTCTTCTTCAACCCGTAACTCGAGTTTTCTCTACTCTTCATTGTGGCTCGTGATTTCACTCTCAACGACTTCCTCTCGTCATCACGAATCTACGAGAGCTTTGAAATGCGAAAAATGGTTGAGAGTTCATCGAGTTTTCCTCATTTTTCTCCCGTTTCGGTTCATTTCCGCCATTGATGGCTGTTCGAGCTTAAAGCTCGCTTTTGAGCAATGCGGCGGCTCAATCCAGAGCTCGGGCTTCCTTCCTCACTTCCTTACGATGCTCTGCGTTGCGTTTTATGCGTCAATTCTTCCCTTCATTCATGAATTTCCGCCATTAACCAAACTTAGCGAAAATAACCATCGAACAACAAAAAAAACCGTGAATCAAAACGAGATTTCAAGTTGCTTTTCTATCGAATTGAGGCTTCGGAATTCATTAAGATGCCCCACTGAAGCTATTCGACTCGTCAAACATCATCACTATGTGGGAAAAATGCGAGAAAACCGATCGAATTCATCATACTGCCGAAATTCCGACCGTTGGATCATCCAGTTTGAAAAATTCATTGAGGATTTCGTCGAGCAGTTACTCAAACACGAGATTTCTCAATCGATTCCGCACTATTCAATGAGTTCTTCATACGGTTAGAAAGGGTAGACGATGGAGAAGAGAATGAGATCGGCTTTGGCTCGAATGGATGATGGTGGATGGCACGGCGAGATCAACCATGGTTTCGGTCCGTTTTTGGCACTGTTTTGGCCGAATTCCGGCGATCGCCGGAATTTCCAAGATCGGAGAATGGCACCGGCATGTTCCTCTCGTCATCTTGAATCCATGGCTGGCCGGTTTGTTCGGTTTTGAGCGAAATTTCGGAATTTGGATGTTGAAGAAGACGGGTTTGACCTAGTCAACCGTTGACTTTGACCATTTTGATTTGATTTTCAATTAGTGATTCAGAGTTGTAGAAGGTTTCTGATCACAAGGGTTGTACCATTGGATTCGTCTCGTCGAGCTCTTCGTTTTGATATACCGTTTGACCCATTTCGGAAAAGTTGACTTTTGGTCAATTCAGCGTTTTTTGGCATTTGGCTTGGTTTGATTTGGTTGTAAAAAGGTTTTTGACTTTTTGTAGAAGTTAGAGGAATTTCTTTGTGGGGTGTTTGAGGTTTTTAGTTTGCCATCTTTGGCCCATTCTTCGCGTTTTGGTCCAATTCTTCATCTTATGGCCTTTTCGCCTGTAAAATCACACAAAAAATGTATTAAGAGGTTTCAACTTATGTTTTATGAATTGTGAGCATTTTTCATACCTTTAATGTGAATTATGAATGAATTTGAGATGATAAAAACCCTAAAAATGTGTATAAAAATACACATTACAATGGGCCAAAGATGGCCAACCAAGTCTACCAAAACCCTACACAAATTCACCCAAATAACCGATTTTCAAACAAGCTCAAAATCGATCAAACTGCATATCCTTGGATTCAGCACGACAAGACGAATCAGTTGGTATTATTCTCCACCCCTGAGAACGCCGGCGATCGCCGGAATCCGCCAGGCCAAAAGCAAACCAGCCATGTTTCTGACCTGAGAAAGCTTCTTCGAGCAACCTTGCCTTCTATAGTCCACCATTCGAGCCAAAACCAACTCTATTCTCTTCCTCTCCTCCTGCCCTTTCTATCCGTATGAAGAACTCATCAAATGGTGCAGAATCGAGTGAGAAATCTGAAGTTAAATCAACTGTTCGACGAAATCATAAATGAACTTTTGAAGAACTGATGAACCAATGGTCGAGTTTCGAACAGCGCGGATGAATTAGATCAACCATTTCAGTTTTTCTCAAGCAAAGATGATTCTTTTTGTGTCTTAAAGCTTTAGTAAAAGCTCACAATGAATTCCGAAGCCTCAATTCGATGGAAAAACAACTCAAAATCATAGTTTGATTCACGAGTTCAACAGTTTTTGGTTATTTTCGCGAAACTGAAACCGAGTTGGTTAATGGAGGAATTCTCTAGATTCGAGGCGGATTGGGGAAGCTATGATGGTTGTGAATCATCGTGAGGATGTTGAGAACGAAGCCTGAGTCACCGTTTTGGATTTCGTTGTGTGAAATGCGAGAAAAAAAGATCGATTTGCACACTCTGGTCAGCAATGGCGGAACATCGAACCGATGATACTCAAAACAGCAAAACACGAGTTTTACTCAACGGTTTTCAACCATTCAAAGCCCTGTGGATTCGTGAGAAGATGGATAAGAGATCTGGGTTGATGAATCACAGCGAAATGTACAGAATCACAAGTTCTAATCGATGGTTGTGAGAAACGGGTAAACGGGTCTGAAATCCAAGAGAAAAATCGATCCAAAGTCCAAATTCGCAACTTACAAGGCTGTCAGAGGATTGTTTTAGGACGAGCACACGATCGCAAGCCACAGAAGATCGAGAAAAGAAAATCAGCGCTAATTCTGAAGAAGAAGATGTCTCGTTTCATCAGTTATGACTCGTCTCACGCGATTCAAACCGGTTAGCCACACCAGATCAGCGGAACGAGTTAAAACGAGTCAGTACCCAGCTCACACAAAAGTGACTCGTTTCAAGCGAGCTGCAGCTCGTTTCGTCGCATGAAATCCGGAAAATTAATTCAAAACTCAACGCCAAAGGCTGAATAAGAAGACGACTCGTTTCGCATGTTTCGACCCGTCTCTCCACAAAAAATCAAAAAGATAGTTTAAAAACTCAGAGATTAATAACAGAAATAGCGACTCGTTTCACGCGATAACGACCCGTTTCACCACAACTTATTCTGAAGGGACCCACTGTCAGTCTCAGTAATGCGATTCAAATCGCATCTGAACTGAACTCAGTTCGCGCGAATAAACAGATGAAAAATTTCGATGATTCAAAATCGTTCAATTCTCAACCAAATTCAACGAAATTTCGTGCAGATCTTCAGTACACCCCACTTGATCTGCCTGAGCCAATGGAATCGCTCAGTTTGTCCCCCACTCTCCAGACCAGCCTGTCTATAAATTCGACCGATCAACCCATTCATCAAAAACCATCCTTCCATTCTCCAAATTTTTTTCAACACATCACTCTCCAATCATCTTCTTTAAGCTTCAGTAACTCCATTACTGAATCTCAGAGCTTTTCGAGCTTCAATTTTCGAGTTTGAGTGAAATTCACCAATTCGGGGCGATTTTGGTGAAAAAGGCAATCGATCGGTTCCAGCTGGGATCAAGCATCAGTTGGAGGTTCAAATCGGCTCAAGGAAGTTTCTGGTTGATCTTCTACTTCTCGGTTTGATCCAATTTTCATTTAATCTCTTGTATTCAATTTTAGATCACAAGATCCAATTTGTAAAAAAAAAACATGATGAACACATGCCTAATTTCGGTTGATCTTATCATGTGTGAGTAGAATCTTGTAGGGATAGGCTTTTTGTGATAGAATTGTTTGAAATATTGTTTTAATTTGAAGTAAATTAACTGATTTGGTTACTGTTCATAATGTGCCGTTGAATTTGGATTTTCTTGATTTAATCGATTCGGTTGGATTAATTAGGTCATTTAGAACTGAATTTTCATGCATGTTAGTCCATTTTATCATTTTGAATCTTGGTTAAGGTTTTTTTCTTGATTTAGTGAAGTTTTTAGTTCAAAACTTGAGATCAAACACTAGTTGGTTGACTGGTGATTGATCTGAAATTTTGATCTATTTGCTGAGTTTTTCTTGTTGAAAATAATTCAAACTTGTGCCGAATCTGATAAACTGAATATTTAGTGATTAATGATACAATTCTTGATCAAATTGCCTTAAAAATCCCTACTTTTATCCTATAAATTCAAAAATACATTTTTCTGCATTTTTGTTTCTGTCATTCCCAGTAAAAAATTGTTTGACTTCAGATCTGATCAAAGAAAATTATAAAAAAAAAATATTTTGTGTTTCTTTAGATATTTTAGGACAACTTGCATATAATATGTGCCTAATGGTTTTATGTTAAAATTGTAAGAAAAAAATCTGTGCAAAGTTTTGACAGAAAAAAATTTCAGTAAATCATTTTGAAGTGTAGTTTCTTGATCTGAATTTTAATTGAATTGTTGTTTGGATAAAATTTGAATTCCACCCTCTTTTGGCAACACATACCATTCTCTGCCTAATTCCGTCACATGTTCTCTGTTTTGACCATAATTGTTGAAAGATCAATCTTTTTTATCTAAGATTTTTACCACATAATCTGAACTTGCTTTCCTAATTTCTGTTAAATTTTGGTGATTTTTGAAGTAACTTTCGATTTTCTGTGATTTTATGGATAACTCTGTTGATTGGTTATGAAAAGTGTGGACTAAAACGAAAATTACATAAAAATATGAACAAAAGTGATAATTGATTTACCTTGCATTGTGAAGATCTCATTCTCCTCTGGTTTTCATTGACATATCATTTGCAACTTTTGGACATTTGGAACTATTATTAAAGAATTTTCAAAAGAATTGTGTACGAACTTGCTTAAATTCCATCAAATACATCAATAACCTTCTAAAACAATCTGCAACATTTGAACAAAAACAAGACCTACTTTTGAAAAGAATTATAATATCTCAAGGCCATTCTCCTTGTGTTTGACCCCTAAAACTCTAAAAAAACCACATATACACTTAAGAGTGAAGCTAGGGAAAATTATAAATATTTTTGCTAAATCATGTAAAAATTCAACGACGGTTTTGCGCGGTTTACAAGTAATACATGGAAAAAAGCAATGAAATTTAAATTTTATATCGAAAAAAGATAATTTGTACTGTTATTTACATAACCGAAAAAATGAAATCGAAAACGTCGAAATAACTCCGTTATTATAGATTTCCAAAAAAAAAAAAAAATCAAATAGAAGTGTAATACATTGAAAAAATCCGTCCCTCGTTGTTTTCTCAAAACAATGAAATTTTTAATCTAATACACCGATAAAACAATATTTGTATTGTCATTTACACAACCGCAAAAAAAAGAAATCTAATACGTGGAAATAACTCCCTTGTAATAACGCACAAAAACAAAAAAAATCGAATTGAAGTGTAATACATCGAAAAAAGCAATCTCTTGTTGTTTTCTCAAAACAACAAAAAATTAAATCTAACATCGAAAAAACCCAATTCGTATTGTTATTTACAAAACCACAAAAAATGAAATCCAATATGTGGAAATAACACCGCTCTTATAGATTTCCACAAAAACATAAAAAATCGAACTGAATTATAATACATGGAAAAAAGTAATATCTTGTTGATTTCGCCAAACAATAAAAAAATTGAATCTACTAAATGGATAAAAGATAATTCCTATTGTTCTTTTTTTATAAAACCGAAAAAAATAAAATCTCATACGTGGAAATAACTTCATTGTTCTAGATTTCCACAAAAATAAAAAATATCGAAATACATGGAAAAAAGGAATTTCTTTTCATTTTCTCAAAACCACAAAAATTTAAATCTAATACATGGAAAAAACACAATTTCAATTCTTTTTTATAACACCGAAAAAAATAAAATCTCATACGTTGAAATAACTCCGTTGTTATAGATTTCCACAAAAACAAAAAAAAATCGAATAGAAGTGTAATACATTGAAAAAATCAATCTCTTGTTGTTTTCTCAAAACCACAAGAATTTTAATCTAATACATGAAAAAAATAGTATTTGTACTGTTATTTACATAACCTCAAAAAATAAAATCTAATACGCGAAAATAACTCCCATGTTATAGATTTGGACTAAAACGGAAAAAATAAAAAAGATGTGTAATACATGGAAAAAAGCAATCTCTTTTTGTTTTCTCAAAATCACATAAATTTAAATTTTACATCGAAAAAAGACAATTTGTACTGTTATTTACATAACCGAAAAAATGGAATCGAATACGTCGAAATAACTCCATTGTTATAGATTTCCAAAAAAAAAAAAAAATCGAATAGAAGTGTAATACATTGAAAAAAATCCATCTCTCGTTGTTTTCTCAAAACCACGAAATTTTTAATCTAATACACGGATAAAACAATATTTGTATTGTCATTTACACAACCGCGAAAAAAGAAATCTAATACGTGGAAATAACTCCCTTATAATAGTGCACAAAAACAAAAAAAATCGAATTGAAGAGTAATACATCGAAATAGCAATCTCTTGTTGTTTTCTCAAAACCACAAAAAATTAAATCTAACATCGAAAAAACCCAATTCGTATTGTTATTTACAAAACTGCAAAAAATGAAATCCAATATTTGGAAATAACACCGCTCTTATAGATTTCAACAAAAACATAAAAAATCGAATTGAATTATAATACACGGAAAAAAGTAATATCTTGTTGATTTCGCTAAACCATAAAAAAATTGAATCTACTACGTGGATAAAAGATAATTCCTATTTTTTTTTTGTATAAAACCGAAAAAAATAAAATCTCATACGTGGAAATAACTCCATTGTTCTAGATTTCCACAAAAATTTTAAAAATCGATCAGAAGTGCAATACATTGAAAAAATCAATCTCTTGTTATTCCCTCAAAATCCCCAAAAATTTCAATCTAATACATGGAAAGAATAATATTTGTATTGTTATTTACACAACCACAAAAAATAAAATCTAAAACGTGAAAATAACTCTGTTGTAATAGATTTGGACAAAAACAAAAAAAATCGAATTGAAGTGTAATAAATGGAAAAAAGCAATCACATGTTTTTTCTCAAACCACATAAATTTAAATCTAACATCGAAAAAAGACAATTTGTATTGTCCTTTACAAAATCAAAAAAATGGAATTCTTTTATGTGTAAATAACTCATTTGTTATTGGTTTCCACAAAAACATAAAAAAATGAATTGAAGTGTAATACACGGAGAAAAGCAATCTCTTGTTGTTTTCTCAAAACCACAAAAAAGTTAATCTAATACATGGAAAAAAATATTATTTGTATTGTGTTTTACAAAACCCCAAAAAATTAAGTCCAATACGTGGAAATAACTCCGTTCATATAGATTTCCACAAACATAAAAAAAAATCGAATTGAAGTGTAATACAAGGAAAAAATGAATTTCTTTTCATTTTCTCGAAACCACAAAAATTTAAATCTAATACATGGAAAAAGACGATTTCAATTCTTTTTTATAACAACGAAAAAAATAAAATCTCATACGTTGAAATAACTCCGTTGTTATAGATTTCCACAAAAACAGAAAAAATCGAATAGAAGTGTAATACATTGAAAAAATCAATCTCTTGTAGTTTTCTCAAAACCACAAGAATTTTAATCTAATACGGGGAAAAAACATTACTTGTATTGTTATTTACATAACCGATTTGGACTAAAAAGAAAAAAATCGAAAAGATGGGTAATACATGGAAAAAAGCAATCTCTTTTTGTTTTCTCAAAATCGTGTAAATTTAAATTTTACATCGAAAAAAGACAATTTGTACTGTTATTTACATAACCGAAAAAATGGAATCGAAGACGTCGAAATAACTCCGTTGTTATAGATTTCCAAAAAAACAAAAAAAATCGAATAGAAGTGTAATACATTGAAAAAAATCCATCTCTCGTTGTTTTCTCAAAACAACGAAATTTTTAATCTAATACACGGATAAAACAATATTTGTATTGTCATTTACACAACCGCAAAAAAAGAAATCTAATACGTGGAAATAACTCCCTTATAATAGTGCACAAAAACAAAAAAAATCGAATTGAAGTGTAATACATCGAAAAAAGCAATCTTTGTTGTATTCTCAAAATCACAAAAAATTAAATCTAACATCGAAAACACCCAACTCGTATTGTTATTTACAAAACTGCAAAAAAATGAAATCCAATATGTGGAAATAACACCGCTCTTATAGATTTCAACAAAAACATAAAAAATCGAATTGAATTATAATACACGGAAAAAAGTAATATCTTGTTGATTTCGCTAAACCATAAAAAAATTAAATCTACTACGTGGATAAAAGATAATTCCTATTGTTTTTTTATAAAACCGAAAAAAATAAAATCTCATACATGGAAATAACTCCATTGTTCTAGATTTCCACAAAACTTAAAAAAATCGATCAGAAGTGTAATACATTGAAAAAATGAATCTCTTGTTGTTGTGTCAAAAGCCCCAAAATTTTCAATCTAATACACGGAAAGAATAATATTTGTATTGTTATTTACACAACCACAAAAAATGAAATCTAATACGTGAAAATAACACTCTTGTAATAGATTTGGACAAAAACAAAAAAAATCGAATTGAAGTGTAATAAATGGAAAAATGCAATCACATGTTTTTTCTCAAAATCACAAAAATGTAAATCTAACATCGAAAAAAGACAATTTGTATTGTCATTAACAAAATAAAAAAAATGGAATTCTTTTATGTGGAAATAACTCCTTTGTTATCGATTTCCACTAAAACATAAAAAATTGAATTGAAGTGTAATACACGGAGAAAATCAATCTCTTGTTGTTTTCTCAAAACCACAAAAAAGTTAGTCTAATACATGGAAAAAATAATATTTGTATTGTGTTTTACAAAACCCCAAAAAATTAAGTCCAATACGTGGAAATAACTCCGTTCTTATAGATTTCTACAAACATAAAAAATATCGAATTGAAGTATAATACATGGAAAAAAGGAATTTCTTTTCATTTTCTCAAAACCACAAAAATTTAAATCTAATACATGGAAAAAACACAATTTCAATTCTTTTTTATAACACCGAAAAAAATAAAATCTCATACGTTGAAATAAGTCCGTTGTTATAGATTTCCACAAAAACAGAAAAAATCGAATAGAAGTGTAATACATTGAAAAAATCAATCTCTTGTTGTTTTCTCAAAATCACAAAATTTTTAATCTAATATAATACATGGAAGAAACAGTACTTGTATTGTTATTTACATAACCGCAAAAAATAAAATCTAATACGTGAAAATAACTCCCTTGTTATATATTTGGACTAAAACGAAAAAAATCGAAAAGATGTGTAATACATGGAAAAAAGCAATCTCTTTTTGTTTTCTCAAAATGACATAAATTTAAATTTTACATCGAAAAGAGACAATTTCTACTGTTATTTACATAACCGAAAAAATGGAATCGAATACGTCGAAATAACTCCGTTGTTATAGATTTCCAAAAAGAAAATAAAAATCGAATAGAAGTGTAATACATTGAAAAAAATCCATCTCACGTTGTTTTCTCAAAACCACGAAATTTTTAATCTAATACACGGATAAAACAATATTTGTATTGTCATTTACACAACCGCAAAAAAGAAAATCTAATACGTGGAAATAACTCCCTTATAAAAGTGCACAAAAACAAAAAAAATCGAATTGAAGTGTAATACATCGAAAAAAGCAATCTCTTGTTGTTTTCTCAAAACCACAAAAAATTAAATCTAACATCGTAAAAAACCAATTCGTATTGATATTTACAAAACCGCAAAAAATGAAATCCAATATGTGGAAATAACAACGCTCTTATAGATTTCAACAAAAACATAAAAAATCGAATTGAATTATAATACATGGAAAAAAGTAACATCTTGTTGATTTCGGTAAACCATAAAAAAATTGAATCTACTACATGGATAAAAGATAATTACTATTTTTTTTTTATAAGACCGAAAAAAATAAAATCTCATATGTGGAAATAACTCCATTGTTCTAGATTTCCACAAAAATTATAAAAATCGATCAGAAGTGTAATACATTGAAAAAAATCAATCCCTTGTTGTTTCCTCAAAAGCCCCAAAAATTTCAATCTAATACATGGAAAGAATAATATTTGTATTGTTATTTACACAACCACAAAAAATGAAATCTAATACGTGAAAATAACTCTCTTGTAATAGATTTGGTCAAAAATAAAAAAAATCGAATTGAAGTGTAATAAATGGAAAAAAGCAATCACATGTTTTTTCTCAAACCACATAAATTTAAATCTAACATCGAAAAAAGACAATTTGTATTGTCATTTACAAAATAAAAAAAATGGAACTCTTTTATGTGGAAATAACTCCTTTGTTATCGATTTCCTCAAAAACATAAAAAATTGAATTGAAGTGTAATACACGGAGAAAAGCAATCTCTTGTTGTTTTTCAAAACCACAAAAAAGTTAATCTAATACATGGAAAAAACATTATTTGTATTGTGTTTTACAAAACCCCAAAAAATTAAGTCCAATACGTGGAAATAACTCCGTTCTTATAGATTTCCACAAACATAAAAAAAATTGAATTGAAGTGTAATACAAGGAAAAAAGGAATTTCTTTTCATTTTCTCAAAACCACAAAAATTTAAATCTAATACATGGAAAAAACACAATTTCAATTCATTTTTATAACACCGAAAAAATAAAATCCCATACGTGGAAATAACTCCGTTGTTATACATTTCCGCAAAAACAAAAAAAATCGAATAGATGTGTAATACATTGAAAAAATCAAAATCTTGTTGTTTTCTCAAAACCACAAAAATTTTAATCTAATACATGGAAAAAACTGTATTTGTATTGTTATTTACATAACCGCAAAAAATAAAATCTAATACATGACAATAACTCCCTTGTAATAGATTTGGACTAAAACGGAAAAAATAGAAAAGATGTGTAATACATGGAAAAAAGCAATCTCTTTTTGTTTTCTCAAAATCAGAAAAATTTAAATTTTACATCGAAAAAAGACAATTTGTACTATTATTTACATAACCGAAAAAATGGAATTGTAAACCGTGCAAAACCGTCGTTGAATTTTTACACGATTTAGCAAAAATATTTATAATTTTCCCAAGCTTCACTCTTAAGTGTATATGTGGTTTTTTTTTTGTTTTAGGGGTCGGACACAAGGAGAATGGCCTTGAGATATTACAATTCTTTTCAAAAGTAGGTCTTGTTTTTGTTCAAATGTTGCAGATTGTTTTAGAAGGTTATTGATGTATTAGATGGAATTTAAGCAAGTTCGTACACAATTCTTTTGAAAATTCTTTAATAATAGTTCCAAATGTCCAAAACTTGCAAATGATATGTCAATGAAAACCAGAGAATGAGATCTTCACAATGCAAGGTAAATCAATTATCACTTTTGTTCATATTTTTATGTAATTTTCATTTTAGTCCATACTTTTCATAACCAATCAACAGAGTTATCCATAAAATCACAGAAAATCGAAAGTTACTTGTAAATCGTGTAAAAACCGTCGTTTATATTCTACACAATTTAACAAAACAATTTATATTTCCCTGTTAATCAATTACGAGTATGAGTGGTAATGAGTTTAGGGGTCGAACACAAGGAGGTGTGGCCTCAAGTATTAACTAGTCTCAATGATTATTCTTTAGTATAAAATCTTGTAATTCAAGGGTTAAAATTTCCAAGTTTAAATCTTATTTTCAGCCTTATTGTAAAAATTCACCACGTCACACTTTGGTGTTTTAATTCGTAACTTGACCAAATAAACTCCGAATCCAACTCACGAGATACCGTTGGAAACTAGAAGGAGAGATATATATTGTGATTCTTTACTGTTATTATTATTTCATTAAAGATTTTCGAGTTATTTGTAATTCAGTCCAGAACTTATCTCAGATTCAAAATCGGTTCAGCAGTAACTTCAGAAAATTATAGAAAAATCACCAAAATTTGAAAAATCCCAAAATTCATATAGAAATTCAATTATCACGTTTTGGATTATCTGTTAAAATTTCATATAATGATGTTTTGTAGTTTGAGATTTATAATGAAAATTCAGATCTGGATCAGAAACTGGTTCTGACAGACCAGTACTCACAAAAATTATAATATCTCCTAATCTGTCTTAACAACTACTATTTTAAAATCTATATTTGGATTCTACACTTCAAATTACTTCAATTAGGACTATTTTTGGATTTTTATTATTTGTTTTTATATTTTTTAAAATTCAGAAGAAAAGAAACAGTAAATTGAACAAAAGTTAAAAAAAACAGAAAAAACTACAATTTTGGAAAATTAATATCTCACAGATTACAGATCGGAATTGGGCAAAATTTGAGTTGAAAATTACCTACTAAATGCGAAAGAAATTTTAAAAATATTTATTTAATTTTTCAGATCTGAATTAGACACGAAATTAAGGAAATAAGACTGAAAAAATAGAAAAGCAACAGCAGCAAAACTGAAACTGGATTAGGGTTTGATTTTTTGGTTTAAAAATAGGGATTTGAAGGAAATTTGTGATTTCTAACAATCATTAATCACTTAGGGTATAACTTTTCAGATTTAAATGATGGATTTGAGCGATCTAAGCTAAGATTCACTCAAGAAATTGATTCAATTGCTAGTTTAATTCAAAACAGCCATTTTAAACAAAACTTCAATTCAATCAATCACAACTCCAAATTAATCACACAAAATACTAAGCTAAATATTCCAGATGATTAACAAGTCAATAAACCTCAAATTTAATAGGTCAATTGATGAAAAAATACCAAGCTAAGTATTTTTCCCCAATTTATTCAAAATTGTGTGTGTTCATGACTATTCATTCAAATTCAGCAAAATTACACGAAATTAAAGCAAGATTTCATGCATACAAACCACAAATTCCTTTCCCTATCTAGATTTACTCACTCATAATCACAAGAACAAGAATTTGACAAGATTTCATCATGATTATTACAAAATTGGGTTCTTGTGATCTAAAATTCAAATCGTCTAATTAAAAGAGAATTAAACTAAACCGAGAGTTGGAAGACCAGCCAGTAGCATCCTTGCGTCGATTTGAAGCTCCAATTGCCGCTCGATTCAAGCTAGAATCGACCGATTCGAATTTTCCCCAAATCAGCCCCAAATTGCGCAATTTCACTCAAAAACGAAAATTAGAGCTCAAGAAAGCTTGAAACTCATTAATGGAGATTCTAGAGGTTAGAGAAGATGATTGAAGAGTGGTGTCTTCAATGAAGAGGCTTGAGCGGTGTTTTATAGGCTGAAATGGACTTGAGAGTCCAATGGCCTGTTTTGAATGGAGAGGAGAGTAGGGGACAAGCCGAGGCTTTTGGTTGGCTCAGGCGGATCAGGGGGTTGTACTGAGGATCTGGCTGAAATTTGGTTGAATTCCGTTGAGAATTGGCTTAGTTTGGGCGGGTAAATAATTGCTCTGTTTCTTTTTTTTTTTCATCAGGCGGAAAAAAAAAAACAAACTCAGATCGCATTTGAGACTTATCGCGAAAATGATTGGCTGAAGTGTGGTTCCGATCCTCTGTTGCGAAAGGTGTAAGGTAAAAGATGTAACGGGTCCAGTGTGTGTTTGGCGCTGAATATTTGAACAAATATTTCCGATCTCTTGTGTCGCAACGAGTCGAAATTCGTGAAATGTACCGTTTCTACCAAATTTCCGCTCCTCTTCAAACAATCGTTTATAACTTTCGATTTGCTACTTTTTAGCACTAAGTTTCCATACGAAATATGTTCCTCTTGTTCTTACAAATATTTGGGGATTTGAATGGTGCAAAACGGTTAAGTAAAACTCGAGTTATTCCAATTTTACCAACTGCTGCCCGGTATTACCTCCAACTCCGCCATTAATGGCTTCTCGAGCTCAAACTCGAGTTTCAACCAACAACATTGAAAATTATGACTTAGGCACTTTTTACCACCCCCCCAAGATGCTACAAACTGAATTTTATGTTCTAATTATCCTCCATTTACTCGAATTTCATCGTTAACCACCAGCTTGAGAATTAACCCGAAAACCACCAAAGTGGTGATTAGAACTCATATCTCCATCCGTTTTTCGATCAAATTACCATTCCATAAAGATGCACCATGATGTTTACTAGCCTCCCATTCTAGTTTTAGCTTCTAACACCTCATGAACCTTGAGTTTCAACAATGGCGGTAAAAAATAGTTTCAAAAAATCTGTTCGAGTTATTTCGTCAAACGGTTCGTGTGCATTAGTTCAAACGCAAATATCTCACTCATTTCTTCATAGTTTTCTGTGTTTTTGATATCCATGGAAAGAGGGGAGAGAGAAGAAGATAATGGAATTGGTTTTGCATGAAAACGAGGTCTGTGAAGCGAGATATGGACTTGAAAACTTTCAGCCCGAATTGAGTAATTTCAGCAAAAACAGATTTGAATTTCGTCGAACACTTATTTCAAACTCGATTATCTCACTCAATTCTTCATCATTTTCTGAGTTGTTTATATGGTTGGAAAGAGGGGATCAAGAAGAAGAGAATGGTGTTAGATTTTTGTCAAGTATAGGTCTGTGGAGAGAATGGCAAGCTCGAGAATTCCTCAGCTCAAACGGTCTATTTTCATGGCTGACAGGAGGTTTTTCACGTTTTCCGGCCAGCTCCGGCCGTTCCAGCGGTGATTAATCATACGGTTGTGCTTGTCTTGTCAAGACGAGTTGAATGGTATCAAGTTTGTTCAATTCCGAGCATTTCGAAAAAAAATCGCATTTTTGAGAGAGAAAGGGTTGACTTGACTGCCACGGTTGACTTTTCAGTTTTGACCAGAATTTTTGCCCGTCGCATTTTCTTTATTCTTGCGCTGCTAGGTTTATTTGAGGTGTAAAACGATGGTTAGGATTCATTTGATCGGAACATCACGTTCCGATACGAAACGTCATAGGAAACGTGGACGTTTCTTCTCTGTTTTTGGGACCGAACGTGGTCGGTTTACATATCGGTTCCGCTGAAGAACGTCGTGAGACAGTTGATGTTTTCATAACGTTTTGTGGTCGTTTCTTACTCGTTCCAATGCTTGGTCTTTTCCACCGACGTTGTTTATCGTTTAAGGTTAGAGAAGTATGTGTGTGGGAAATGTGAGGGTTTTAGGGATAATTTGGCCATCGTTGGCCCATTATTTGCTTTATGGTGCTTCTTTTGGAGTTGACTTTCGAATAAGTCCTCAAATCCTTCTTTTTATGGCCTTTTCGCCTGTAAAATAACACAAAAACGTATTAAGAGGTTTCAAATTATGTTTTATGAGTTATGAGTCTTTTTCATACATTTTATGTGAAATTCGATTGAATTTGAGATGACAAATACCCCAAAAATGTGTATAAAAATACACATTACATTACTTCAAAAATCACCACAATTTAACAGAAATTAGGAAAGCAAGTTCAGCTTATGTGGTAAAAATCTCAGATCAAAAAGATTGATCTTTCAACAATTATTGTCAAAACTCAGAACATGTGACGGAATTAGGCAGAGAATGGTATGTGTTGCCAAAAGAGGGTGGAATTCAAATTTTATCCAAACAACAATTCAATTAAAATTCAGATCAAGAAACTACACTTCAAAATGATTTACTGAGACCTAGATTTTATATTTATAGAATTTTTTTTACTAATTTCTAAAAATCGTAGAAAAACAGACAGATTCAAAAATAAAGAACAGAAAGTTTTAAAAAGTCAAAACTTTGCACATATTTTTTTCTAACAATTTTAACATAAAACCATTGGGCACATATTATATGAAAGTTGTCCTAAAATATCTAAAGAAACACAAAATATTTTTTTTTATAATTTTCTTTGATCAGATCTGAAGTCAAATAATTTTTTACTCGGAATGACATAAACAAAAATGCAGAAAAATGTATTTTTGAATTTATAGGATAAAAGTAGGGATTTTTAAGGCAATTTGATCAAGAATTGTATCATTAATCACTAAATATTCAGTTTATTAGATTTGGCACAAGTTTGAATTATTTCCAACCAGAAAAACTCAGCAAATAGATCAAAATTTCAGATCAAACACCAGTCAACCAACTAGTGTTTGATCTCAAGTTTTGAACTAAAAACTTCACTAAATCAAGCAAAAAACCTTAACCAAGATTCGAGATGATAAAATGGACTAACATGCATGAAAATTCAGTTCTAAATGACCTAATTAATCCAACCGAATCGATTAAATCAAGAAAATCCAAATTCAACAACACATTATGAACAGTAACCAAATCAGTTAATTTACTTCAAATTAAAGCAAGATTTTAAACAATTCTATCACAAAAAGCCTATCCCTACAAGATTCTACTCACACATGATAAGATCAACCGAAATTAGGCATGTGTTCATCATGTTTTTTTTTACAAATTGGATCTTGTGATCTAAAATTGAATACAAGAGATTAAATGAAAATTGGATCGAACCGAGACGTAGAAGATCAACCAGAAACCTCCTTGAGCCGATTTGAACCTCCAACTGATGCTTGATCCCAGCCGGAACCGATCGATTGCCTTTTTCACCAAAATCGGCCCGAATTGGTGAATTTCACTCAAACTTGAAAATTGAAGCTCGAAAAGCTCTGAGATTCAGTAATGGAGTTACTGAAGCTTGAAGAAGATGATTGGAGAGTGATGTGTTGAAAAATTTGGAGAATGGAAGGATGGTTTTTGATGAATGGGTTGATCGGTCGAATTTATAGAGAGGCTGGTCTGGAGAGTGGGGGACAAACCGAGCGATTCCATTGGCTCTGGCAGATCAAGTGGGGTGTACTGAAGATCTGGACGAAATTTTGTTGAATTTGGTTGAGAATTGAACGATTTTGAATCATCAAAATTTTTCATCTGTTTATTCGCGCGAACTGAGTTCAGTTCAGATGCGATTTGAATCGCATTACTGAGACTGACAGTGGGTCCCTTCAGAATAAGTTGTGGTGAAACGGGTCGTTATCGCGTGAAACGAGTCGCTATTTCTAGTATTAATCTCTGAGTTTTTAAACTATCTTTTTGATTTTTTGTGGCGAGACGGGTCGAAACATGCGAAACGAGTCGTCTTCTTATTCAGCCTTTGGCGCTGAGTTTTGAATTAATTTTCCGGATTTCATGCGACGAGACGAGCTGCAGCTCGCTTGAAACGAGTCATTTTTGTGTGAGCTGGGTACTGACTCGTTTTAACTCGTTCCGCTGATCTGGTGTGGCGAATCGGTTTGAATCGCGTGAGACGAGTCATAACTGATGAAACGAGACATCTTCTTCTTCAGAATTAGCGCTGAATTTCTTTTCTCGATCTTCTGTGGCTTGCGATCGTGTGCTCGTCCTAAAACAATCCTATGACAGCCTTGTAAGTTGCGAATTTGGACTTTGGATCGATTTTTCTCTTGGATTTCAGACCCGTTTACCCGTTTCTCACAACCATTGATTAGAACTTGTGATTCTGTACATTTCGCTGTGATTCATCAACCCAGATCTCTTATCCATCTTCTCACGAATCCACAGGGCTTTGAATGGTTGAAAACCGTTGAGTAAAACTCGAGTTTTGCTGTTTTGAGTATCATCGGTTCGATGTTCCGCCATTGCTGACCAGAGTGTGCAAATCGATCTTTTTTTCTCGCATTTCACACAACGAAATCCAAAACGGTGACTCAGGCTTCGTTCTCAACTTCCTCACGATGATTCACAACCATTATAGCTCCCCAATCCGCCTCGAATCTAAAGAATTCCTCCATTAACCAACTCGGTTTCAGTTTCGCGAAAATAACCAAAAACTGCTGAACTCGTGAATCAAACTATGATTTTGAGTTGTTTTTCCATCGAATTGAGGCTTCGGAATTCATTGTGAGCCTTTACTAAAGCTTTAAGACACAAAAAGAATCACCTTTGCTTGAGAAAAACTGAAATGGTTGATCGAATTCATCCACTGTTCGAAACTCGACCGTTGGTTCATCAGTTCTTCAAAAGTTCATTTATGATTTCGTCGAACAGTTGATTTAACTTCAGATTTCTCACTCGATTCTGCACCATTTGATGAGTTCTTCATACGGATAGAAAGGGGCAGGAGGAGAGGAAGAGAATAGAGTTGGTTTTGGCTCGAATGGTGGACTATAGAAGGCAAGGTTGCTCGAAGAAGCTTTCTCAGGTCAGAAACATGGCTGGTTTGCTTTTGGCTGGCGGATTCCGGCGATCGCCGGCGTTCTCAGGGGTGGAGAATAATACCAACTGATTCGTCTTGTCGTGCTGAATCCAAGGATATGCAGTTTGATCGATTTTGAGCTTGTTTGAAAATCGGTTATTTGGGTGAATTTGTGTAGGGTTTTGGTAGACTTGGTTGGCCATCTTTGGCCCATGATTTGCAATTTGGGTAGAAATCTTCATCTTACGGCCTTTTCGCCTATAAAATAATATAAAAAATGTATTAAGAGGTTCCAAATCATGTTTTATGAATTATAAGTATTTTTCATACATTTAGGTGAATTAAGAATGAATTTGAGATGATAAAAACCCTAAAAATGTGTATAAAAAATACACATTACAAATTTCATCACACTTAAACCAAGCTTGCCCTCAAGCGTAAATTAAAATCAAGTCTTAGGGTTTTTAGAATCAGTTTAAAGTGTTTTGAAAAGAGATTTAGTTATTGCCATGAATGTTATTGTAATGTGTATTTTTATACACATTTTTAGAGTATTTTTATTCGAAATGCTTAATGGATTTTAAATGGATATTATAAATGGAATGAAGTGAAAAATATGGCATTCATGACAAAGGTTAAATCCTTTTGAAGTTTTTCAAATCTTTTCATCAGTTTCCAAAACCCTAAGTATTTTTCTCAAAAATTGCTTGAGAAGGCTTATTATTAAAATATTTTTCATTGCAAAAAAATTTTTTTTTTTTACTTTTCTTTTAAATGTCTCACACACAGACTTATGACAAAACAAAAACAAACAAACAAAAAAAAATGAGGAGAAACAAGTAAAAATTTTAAATTTTATGGTGTTTATGAGTTTTTAATTATTTTTGAAAATTTTGAAATTTTTTCAATTTTTATGAATTTTCACATTTTTACACGAAAACAAAACTTTGTTTTGCACAAAACCGCCCCACCACACTTGGACCTTTGGTTGTCCTCAAACAAAAAGTTTAAAATCAAGAGAAAATGTGGAAATTGGAAAAATTGAAAGAAATTGTTGGGTTTTGTGCAAAATCTCCCACCACACTTAAACTTTTGCATGGCAATAGTTTAAATGAAAGGAAAAGTTTTGTAAAAAGAATAAAATAAAATAAATAAAGGAGAAAAAATGACCTGACACGACGAGTTGCCTCTCGCCAAGCGCCCTTGTTTTACGTCTTGAGCTCGACGCATTTATGCTTTTCATTCTTTCCTTCCCTCGCTTTGTGGCACAGCTTCTAAATCATGCTCATCGAACCACCTTGTATCATGATTCTCGTAAAAAGCCTTCAAGCGATGACCATTAACCTTGAATTTGATGTCTTCTCCCCTAGAAATTTCAAATACTCCAAATGGCAAAATATGGGTAATTATGTAAGGACCTATCCATCGGCTCTTCAACTTCCCGGGATGTAATCTCAACCGAGAATTGAATAACAAGACCTTATCGCCAATTTTAAATTCCTTTTTGCGAATAAGTTTGTCATGAGCGATGGTTAGTTTTTCTTTGTAAATTCGAGAATTATCATAAGCCTCAATGCGAAGCTCTTCTAATTCTTGAATTTGCAATTTCCGCAACCCCACATCTTTTGGGTAATTTGATTTACTTTTTTGATTGCCCAAAATGCTTTGTGCTCAATTTCCACCGGTAGGTGACAACTCTTTCGATAAACGAGTTTAAAAGGAGTCATCCCTATCGGTGTTTTGTATGCGGTGCGGTAGGCCCATAAAGCATCCCCAAGCCTCTGACTCCAATCTTTGCGAGAGGGATTAACCACTTTCTCAAGGATTAATTTTATTTCCCGATTGGATATTTCGGCTTGCCCATTAGTTTGGGGATGATAAGCGGTTGACATGCGGTGTTGTACATGATAATTTTTCAAAAGGGATTCGAGATACTTATTATTGAAATGAGAACCCCTATCGCTAATGATAGCTTTAGGCACCCCAAAACGCTGAAAAATATTCTTTTGAAGCAATTCAATCACCGTTCTGGAGTTGGCATCCCTTGTTGGTATGGCCTCAACCCATTTTGAAACATAATCAACACACACAAGAATATATAAATACCCATTTGATTGAGGAAAGGGGCCCATGAAGTCTATCCCCCAAACATCGAAAAGCTCAAAAAACAATAAAGCTTTAAGAGGCATTTGTAATGTGTATTTTTATACACATTTTTAGGGTTTTTATCATCACAAATTCACCCTTAATTCACTAAATGTATAAAAAAATACTTATAATTCATAAAACATGATTTGGAACCTCTTAATACATTTTTTATATTATTTTACAGGCGAAAAGGCCATAAGATGAAGATTTCTACCCAAATTGCAAATCATGGGCCAAAGATGGCCAACCAAGTCTACCAAAACCCTACACAAATTCATCCAAATAACCGATTTTCAAACAAGCTCAAAATCGATCAAACCGCATATCCTTGGATTCAAAGACGACGAGACGAATCGGTTGGTATTATTCTCCACCTCTCGAAACGCCGGCGATCGCCGGAATCCGCCAACCAACAATCAACCAGCCATGTTTCTGACCTGAGAAAGCTTCTTCGAGCAACCTTGCCTTCTACAGTCCACCATTCGAGCCAAAACCAAGCTCATTGTCTCCTCCATCGTCTACCCTTTCTAACCATATGAAGAACTCATTGAATGGTGCGGAATCGAGCGAGAAATCTGTGTTTGAGTAACTGCTTCGACGAAATCATCAATGAACTTTTCAAACCTGGATGATCCAACGGTCGGAATTTCGGCGGTGTGATGAATTCAATCGATCTTCTCGCATTTTTCTCACACAATGATGATGTTTGACGAGGTCGAATAGCTTCAGTGGGGTCTCTTAATGGATTCCGAAGCATCAATTCGATAGAAAAACAACTTGAAATCTCGTTTTGATTCACGATTTTGTGTTCTGATGGGTTATTTTCGCTGAGTTCGGTTAATGGCGGAAATTCATGAATTAAGGGAAGAATTGACGCACAAAACGCAACGCAGAGCATCGTGAGGAAGTGAGGAAGGAAGCCTGAGCTTTGGATTGAGCCGCGCCGCTCAAAGAGCGAGCTTTAAGCTCGAACGACCATCAATGGCGGAAATGAACCGAGACGGGAGAAAAATGAGGAGAACTCGATGAACTCTCAACCATTTTTTGCGTTTCAAAGCTCTGTAGATTCGTGGCAATGAGAGGAAGCCATTGGGAGTGAGAACATGAGCAGAAGTGAAGAATCGTGCAAGCTCAACTCATGGATTGAAGAAGAAGCGAATACGGGTCTGAAAATCAATGCGAAATTGGATCCAAAATACATATTCGTTTCACACCCGAGCGTCAAGAACTTCATTTTAGGACGGAACACATGCTCGCATGCCACAGAAGATCGAAGAAATCTTTATTCAAACTCAGCACTATTCTGAAGAAGAAGATGACTCGTTTCACCAATTATGACTCGTCTCACGCGATTCAAACCGGTTCGCCACACCAGATCAGTGGAACGAGTTTAAACGAGTCAGTACCCAGCTCACACAGAAGTGACTCGTTTCAAACAAGCTGCAGATCATTTCGTCACATGAAATCCGGAAATTTAATTCAAAACTCAGCGCCAAAAGTGTGAATAAGAAGACGACTCGTTTCACGTGATAATGACCCGATTCGTCACAGAAAATCAAAATGACAGTTTAAAAACTCAGAGATTAATAACAGAAATAGCGACTCGTTTCACGCGATAATGACCCGTTTCACCACAACTTATTCTGAAGGGACCCACTGTCAGTCTCAGTAATGCGATTCAAATCGCATCTGAACTAAATTCATTCGCGCGAATAAACAGATGAAATTTGCGATGATTTAAAACCGTTCAATTCTCAACCAAATTCAACGAAATTTCGTTCAGATCTTCAGTACACCCCACTTGATCTGCCTGAGCCAATGGAATCGCTCGGTTTGTCCCCCACTCTCCAGATCATCCCCTCTATAAATTCGACCGATCAACCCATTCATCAAAAATCATTCTTCCATTCTCCAAATTCTTTCAACACATTACTCTCCAATCATCTTCTTAAAGCTTCAGTAACTCCATTACTGAATCTCAGAGCTTTTCGAGCTTCAATTTTCGAGTTTGAGTGAAATTCACCAATTCGGGTTGATTTGGGTGAAAAAGGCAATTGATTGGTTCGGCTGGAATCAAGCATCAGTTGGAGGTTCAAATCGGCTCAAGGAAGTTTCTGGTTGATCTTCCACGTCTCGGTTCGATCCAATTTTCATTTAATCTCTTAAATTCAATTTTAGATCACAAGATCCAATTTGTAAAAGAACATGATGAACACATGCCTAATTTCGGTTGATCTTATCATGTGTGAGTAGAATCTTGTAGGGATAGGCTTTTTGTGATAGAATTGTTTGAAATCTTGCTTTAATTTGAATTAAATTGACTGATTTGGTACTGTTCTTAATATGCTGTTAAATCTGGATTTTTCTTGATTTAATCGATTTGATTGAATTAATTAGGTCATTTAGAACTGAATTTTTCATGCATGTTAGTCCATTTTATCATCTTGAATCTTGGTTGAGGTTTTTGCTTGATTTAGTGAAGTTTTTAGTTCAAAAATTGAGATCAAACACTAGTTGGTTGATTGGTGTTTGATCTGAATTTTTGATCTATTTGCTGAATTTTTCTGGTTGGAAATAATTCAAACTTGTGCCAAATCTGATAAACTGAATATTTAGTGATTAATGATACAATTCTTGATCAAATTGCCTTAAAAATCCCTACTTTTATCCTATTAATTCAAAAACACAATTTTCTGCATTTTATTTTTATCAGTTTCAGTAAAGAAATTGTTTGATCTCAGATCTGATCAAAGAAAATCATAAAAAAAATATTTTGTGTTTCTTTAGATATTTTAGAACAACTTTCATATAATATGTGCCCAATGCTTTTATGTTAAATTTGTAAGAAAAAAATCTGTGCAAAGTCTTGACTTTTTAATTTCATGTTCTTGATTTGTGATTCTGACTGTTTTTCCACGATTTTTAGAAATTAGTAGAAAAATCCTATAAATAAAAAATCTAGATCTCAATAATTCATTTTGAAGTGTAGTTTCTTAATCTGAATTTTAATTGAGTTGTTATTTGGATAAAATTTGAATTCCACCCTCTTTTGACAACTAATACCATTCTCTGTCCAATCCTGTCATATGTTCTGAGTTTTGACCATAAATTTTGGAATATCAATCATTTTGATCTGAGATTTTTACCACATAATCTGAACTTGCTTTCCTAATTTCTGTTAATTTTTGGAGATTTTTGAAGTAATTTTCGATTTTCTGTGATTTTTTGAATAACTCTGTTGACTAATTGTGAAAATTGAGGACTAAAACGAAAATTACATAAAAAATATGAACAAAAGTGATAATTGATTCACCTTGCATTGTGAAGATCTCATTCTCTATTTTCCATTGACATATCATTTGCAACTTTTGGATATTTGGAAATATTATTCAAGAATTTTCAAAGGATTTGTGTACGAATTTATTTCAATACATCAATAACCTTCTAAAAATAGTCTGCAACATCTGAACAAAAACAAGACCTACTTTTGAAAAGAATTGTAATACCTCAAGGCCATTCTCCTTGTGTTCGACCCCTAAACTCATTACCACTCATACTCGTAATTGATTAATAGGGAAATATAAATTGTTTTGTTAAATTGTGTGAAATTCAACGACGGTTTTACCCGATTTACAGCATTTCATTTTTGCGGGTTAGATTGCCCGTTTTTTGGCAATTTTCACAACTCTTTACAAAGGAATGAGCATCTTTATAAAGAGTTGGCCAATATAATCCACTTTGGAGTACCTTATGACTTGTGCGTTGCCCTCCAAAGTGTCCCCCACATTCTAAAGTGTGACAAAAAGAGAGTACCGAATTTATCTCGTGGTCGGGCACGCATTTTCGCACCATTTGATCGAAACAAATCTTGTAGAGGTAGGGGTCTTCCCAGAGGTAATAGCGTGAGTCATTTTTTATTTTGTCCTTTTGAGCTCGAGAGAGAGTGTTTGGCAATTCGCGAGTTTCGAGGGAGTTGACGATGTCGGCATACCAAGGCGCCATGCCATGGATAGTATAGATTTGCTCGTCGGGAAAGAGTTCGTTGATCGGAATGATATCGCCTTCGTTTATTGGGAGTCGGCTAAGATGATCGGCCACCAAGTTTTCGGCTCCTTTTTTATCCCGAATCTCCACGTTAAACTCTTGAAGGAGAAGGATCCATCGGAGGAGGCGCGTCATCTAATGTTTTAGAAGCGTAGTAAATTACGTGGGGTACCTTCCCGATGCGTTGCCCCAAAACAGCCCCGACACTTAGATCGCTTGCGTCGCACATGATCTCAAAGGGGAGATTCCAATCCGGTGGTTGGATAATGGGCGCTTCGCACAGTTTCTCCTTTAGTTTGTCGAATGCCGCCTTGCACGCATCGTTGAACTCGAATTTGATCTCTTTTTGGAGAAGCCTGCACATTGGTTGTGCGATTTTTGAGAAGTCTCGAAAGAAACGCCGATAGAAGCCGGCGTGTCCAAGGAATGAGCGGACATCTTTCACATTACGAGGGTATGGAAGTGTCTTGATAACGTCGATCTTCGCCTTGTCGACTTCCAACCCCTTTTCTGAAATTAAATGACCTAATACAATTCCTTGGCTCACCATAAAGTGGCACTTCTCAAAATTTAAGACAAGCTTAGCTTCAACGCACTTTTCCATTATTAGGCTCAAGTTATGGAGACACTCGTCGAACGAGTTACCATAAATGGAAAAGTCGTCCATGAATACTTCAATAAATTTAGAAATATAATCAGAAAAAATAGAAATCATACACCTTTGAAAAGTTTCAGGCGCGTTGCATAGTCCAAACGGCATTCTTCGATAGGCGAAAGTTTCAAAGGGGCAAGTGAATGTCGTCTTCCTCTGATCTTTTGGATCGATGGCGATTTGAAAGTAGCCCGAGTACCCATTCAAAAAGCAATAGTAAGGCCACCCCGCTAATCTTTCGAGTGTAAATCGGGTAAAATCGTCGTTGAATTTCACACAATTTAACAAAACAATTTATATTTCCCTATTAATCAATTACGAGTATGAGTGGTAATGAGTGTAGGGGTCGAACACAAGGAGGCGTGGCCTCAAGAATTAACTAGTTTGAATGATTACTCTTTAGTGTAAAATCTTTTATTTCAAGGTTTATTAGGTAAATTTCCAAGTTTAAATTTTCTTTTCAGCCTTATCGTGAAAATTCAGCACGTCACACTTTGGTGTTTTAATTTGTAACTAGACCAAATAAACTCCGAATCAAACTCACGAGATGCCGTTGGAAACTAGAAAGGGAGATATATATTGTGGTTCTTTACTGTTATTATTTTATTAAAGATTTTCGAGTTATTTGCAATTCAGTCCAGAACTTATCTCAGATTCAAAATCGGTTCAGCAGTAAATTCAGAAAATTATAGAAAAATCACCAAAACTTGAAAAATCCCAAAATTCATACAGAAATTCAATTATCACGTTCTGGATTATCTGTTAAAATTTCATAAAATTATGTTTTGTAGTTTCAGATTTATAATGAAAATTCAGATCCGGATCAGAAACTGGTTCTGACAGACCAGTACCCACAAAAATTATAATATCTCCTAATCTGTCTTAATAACTACCATTTTAAAATTCATATTTGGATTCTAAACTTCAAATTACTTCAAATAGGACTTTTTTTGGATTTTTATTATTTATTTTTATATTTTTTTAAAATTCAGAAGTAAAGAAACAGTAAATTGGACAAACGTTTAAAAAAACAGAAAAGCTACAATTTTGGAAAATTAATATCTCACAGATTACAGATCGGAATTTGGCAAAATTTGGGTTGACAATTATCTACTAAATGCGAAAGAAATGTTAAAAATATTTATATAATTTTTCAGATCTGAATAGACACGAAATTAAGGGAATAAAACTGAAAAAAAACAGAAAAGCAACAGCAGCAAAACTGAAACTGGATTAGGGTTTGATTTTTTTGGTTTAAAAATAGAGATTTGAAGGAAATTTGTGATGTGTAACAATCATTAATCACTTAGGGTATAACTTTTCAGATTTAAATGATGGATTTGAGCGATCTAAGCTAAGATTCACTCAAGAAATTGATTCAATTGCTAGTTTAATTCAAAACAACCATTTTAAACAAAACTTCAATTCAATCAATCACAACTCCAAATTAATCACACAAAACACTAAGCTAAATATTCCAGATGATTAACAAGTCAATAAACCTCAAATTTAATAGGTCAATTGACGAAAAATACCAAGCTAAGCACTTTTCCCCAATTTATTCAAAATTGTGTGTGTTCATGACTATTCATTCAAATTCAGCAAAATTAAACGAAATTAAAGCAAGATTTCATGCATACAAACCACAAATTCCTTTCCCTATCTAGATTTACTCACTCATAATCACAAGAACAAGAATTTGACAAGATTTCATCATGATTATTACAAAATTGGGTTCTTGTGATCTAAAATTCAAATCGACTAATTAAAAGAGAATTAAACTAAACCGAGAGTTGGAAAACCAGCCAGTGGCTTTCTTGAGTCGATTTGAAGCTCCAATTGCCGATCGATTCAAGCTAGAATCGACCGATTCGAAATTTCCCCAAATCAGCCCCAAATTGCGAATTTCACTCAAAAACGAAAATTAGAGCTCAAGAAATCTTGAAACTCATTAATGGAAATTCTATAAGTTAGAGAAGATGATTGAAGAGTGGTGTCCTCAATGAAGAGGCTTGAGCGGTGTTTTATAGGCTGAAATAGACTTGAGAGTCCAATGGCCTGTTTTGAATGGAGAGGAGAGTAGGGGACAAGCCGAGGCTTAGGAGGATCAGGGAACTGTACTGAAGATCTGGACCGAATTTCATTGTATTCCGTTGAAAAATGAGGGAGAATTTCGAATTTTAGTATTTGGCGGTTATGTTGAAATCTGGAATTTCGTCGAACGGTTCAGTGGCATCATTTCAAACTCAAATATCTCTCTCATTTCTTCATCATTTTTGGTGTTCTTGGTATCCATGGAAAGAGGAAAGAGAGAAGAAGAGAATGAAATTGGTTTTACATGAAACGGAGGTCTGTGAAGTGAGTTATGGACTTGAGTAATTTCAGCTCGAATTGAGTTATTTCAGCAAAAACAGAATTCAATTTCATTGAACACCGAGTTCAAACTCGATTATCTCACTCAATTCTTCATCATTTTTTGAGTTCTCTATATGGTTGGAAAGAGGGGAATGAGTAGAAGAGAATGGCGTTGGAATTATGACAAACTAAGATCTTTTCAGGAAATGGTGAGCTCGTGAAAACTGCAGCTCGAAATTGGTTATTTTTGGGCTGACAGGAGGTTTTCGCGTTTTGCGGCCAACCCTCGCCGTTCCAACGATGGCTAATGATAAGGTTCTGCTTGTCTTGTCAAGACGAGTCAAATGATGGTGAGTTTGTTCAATTCCGAGCATTTCGGAAAATCAGCGCTTTTGAGAGAGAAAGAGTTGACTGCGACTGCGACGATTGACCAGAATTTTGATGCGCCATTTTTTTTCCGCTATTCTTTTGCTGCTAGGTTTATTTTGAGGTGTACAATGATGGTTAGGATCCATTTGATCGGAATATTACATTCCGATACGAAACGTCATGAAAAATATGGACGTTTCTTCTCTGTTTTGGGACCGAGCGTGGTCGGTTTACGTATCGGTTCGACTGAAGAACGTCATGAGACATTGTCGTTTTCATAACGTTTTGTGGTCGTTTCTTACTCGTTCCAATGTTTGGTCTTTTTCACCGACGTTGTTCATCCTTTAAGGTTAGAGAAGTATGTGTATGGGAAATGTGAGAGTTTTAAGGATAATTTGGACATCGTTGGCCCATTATTTGCGTTATGGTGCTTCTTTTGGAGTTGACTTTCGAATAAGTCCTCCAATCCTTCTTTTTATGGCCTTTTCGCCTGTAAAATAACACAAAAATGTATTAAGAGGTTTCAAATTATATTTTATGAGTTATGAGTCTTTTTCATACATTTTATGTGAAATTCGATTGAATTTGAGATGATAAATACCCTAAAAATGTGTATAAAAATACACATTACAAATCCCACCACACTTAAACTAAGCTTGCCCTCAAGCGCAAACTAAAATCAAGTTTTAGGATTTTTAGAATCAGTTTAAAGCGTTTTGAAAAAAATTTAGTTATTGCCATGAATGTTATATACTAATATTTGATTATTATAATAATATACGAGGGTCGATGAATATCCATTAATAATTTCAAATTCAAATTTATTTAAAATTCCCCAATCCTTCAAATACGAACCTTTTTCCAAAAAGCAATGCCCTAATTTTGTTTTTGATACTTTCTCCCCCTAAATTTAAAATGGTGAATTTATACAAATTACCCCAAAAGTTCCAACTAACTCAACTTTCTCTTTTATAAACACGTAAAGGTTGGTATGCTATCCACTCATGTTATCAAAAGACAAGTTGTGCTTTGCACGTACAAAAAATCCTTCATTTTCTATTGAGGATATGTAAATTTTTTTCTTTTTCAAGGGTTTAAAAATAATTTTTCACATTTTTGAATTCTTTTTGTGAAGGGATAACAGGTTATGATTTCGGTCACTTGCTTTTAGTGCGAAAATTAGAGATGGACATACGAGTCATTAGCTATGCCATGAAAGATAGGTTGAGTTAGAAAATTTTTGCGAAACTAGTGGTATTAAAAGTAAGGTTTGATTTATCAAAAGTTTTAATCACAGCATTACTTTAAGGAAAATGATTTGTAATTTCATTAAAGGGGTAAATGAAATATTTATGAATTTTCGAAACGCTTAATGGATTTTAAATGGATATTATAGATGGAGTGAGTTGGAAAATATGGCATTCATGACAAAGGTCAAATCCTTTTGAAATTTTTCAAATCTTTTCATTATTTTCCAAAACGCTAAGTAGTTTTCAAAAATTGCTTGAGAGGGCTTAGTTTTAAAATATTTTCCATTTTCAAAATATTTTTTACTTCTTTTCATTTAAATGTCTCACACACACAAACTTTATTACAAACACAAATAAAGAAAATGAAGAAAAACAAGTAAAATTTTTAATTTTTATGGTATTTATGAGTTTTTAATTGTTTTTGAAATTTTGAAATTTTCCAATTTTTAAGAGTTTTCACATTTTTACAAGAAAACAAAACTTGGTTTTGCACAAAACCACCCCACCACACTTAAACCTTTGTTTGTCCTCAAACAAAAAGTTCAAAAATGAGAAAATTGTGGAAATTGGAAAAATTATTGGGGTTTTATGCAAAACCTCCCCCACCACACTTAAACTTTTGTGTAGCAAATGTTTAAATGTGAAAGAGAAGTTTTGTAAAAATAAAATAAAGAAAGGAAAAATACGACCTGACACGACGAGTTGCCTCTCGCCAGCGCCCTTGTTTAACGTCTTGAGCTCGACGCATTTGTGCTCATTTGTTCGTATCTTCCCCGCTCGGGTACTTGCCGAACTCTTGCTCATCTAGCCACCTTGTGTCGTGATTTTCGTAAAACGCCTTGAGTCGGTGCCCATTGACTTTGAACGCGCCATTCTTTTCACTTAAAATTTCAAAGACTCCAAAGGGCAAAATATTTGTTATTTCAAACGGCCCTATCCACCTACTCTTCAATTTTCCGGGATGTAACCTCAACCGGGAATTGAATAACAGGACTTTATCTCCTACTTTGAAATCTTTTCTCTTAATTATCTTGTCATGCATGATAGGTGACTAATTTTTCTTTATAAATTCGAGAGTTGTCGTATGCCTCAATTCTAATTTCCTCCAACTCCTGAATTTGTAATTTACGCATTCCCGCGTCTTGTGGGTATTCACAATTTACGTTTTTAATTGCCCAATATGCTTTGTGTTCTATTTCAACAGGTAAATGACAACTTTTACCATACACAAGTTTAAATGGTGTCATTCCTATTGGTGTTTTGTACGCGGTTCGGTATGCCCAAAGCGCATCCCCAAGCCTTTGACTCCAATCCTTGCGAGAGGGATTAACCACTTTCTCAAGGATTGATTTAATTTCTTTATTTGAGATTTCGGCTTGTCCATTAGTTTGGGGATGATAAGCGGTAGACATACGGTGTTGTACATGATAATTTTTCAAGAGGTTTTCCATGTATTTATTGTTAAAATGGGAGCCCCTATCACTTATGATGGCTTTAGGGACTCCAAAACGCTGAAAAATGTTCTTTTTGAGAAATTCGATCACCGTTTTTGAGTTGGCGTCCCTTGTGGGAACTGCCTCTACCCATTTTGACACATAATCCACACACACCAATATGTAAAGATAACCATTGGATTGGGGAAAAGGACCCATGAAATCTATCCCCCAAACATCAAAAAGCTCACAAAACAATAAAGTTTTGAGAGGCATTTCATTTTTGCGGGTTAGATTTCCTGTCTTTTGGCAATTTTCGCAACTCATTACAAAGAAATGAGCATCTTTGTAAAGAGTTGGCCAGTACAAGCCACTTTGAAGCACCTTGTGGCTTGTACGTTGCCCCCCAAAGTGACCCCCACATTCCAAAGTATGGCAAAAAGAGAGTACCGACTGTTTTTCGTGGTCAGGCACGCATTTGCGCACCATTTGGTCAGAGCAAATCTTGTAGAGATGAGGGTCCTCCCAAAAATAATAACGCGCGTCGCTTTTTATCTTGTCCTTCTAAGCTCGAGAGAGAGTGCCAGGGAGCTCCTGAGTCTCCAAGTAGTTGACGATGTTGGCGTACCAATCCGTCACTCCATGAATAGCGTAAAGTTGTTCGTCTGGGAAGAGCTCATTTATGGGGAGTATATCGCCTGCTTTTGTCGGGAGTCGGCTGAGATGATCGGCTACCAAGTTTTCGGCGCCTTTCTTGTCCCGAATCCCCACGTTGAATTCTTGCAGAAGAAGGATCCATCAGAGAAGTCGAGGTTTGCACTCCTTCTTTTTCATCAGGTGTTTGAGCGCCGTATGATCTGAAAATACAACAACCTTTGTCCCGACCAAATATGATCGGAACTTTTTCATTGCAAAAACAATTGCTAATAATTCTTTTTCAGTTGTTGTGTAATTTCTTTGGGCTTTGTCTAGGGTCCTAGAGGCATAGTAAATAACATGGGGATCCTTACCAATGCATTGGCCCAAGATGACACCAACGCACAAGTCGCTGGCGTCACACATGATTTCGAAAGGAAGATTCCAGTCGGGAGGCTTGATGATTGGAGCCTCACACAATTTCCCTTTTAAGATGTTGAATGCCTCCTTACATGCGTCATCGAACTCGAATTTCACTTCCTTTTGGAGAAGGCGACACATGGGTTGGGCGATCTTGGAGAAATCCCGAATGAACCGCCTATAGAATCCCGCGTGGCCGAGGAAGGAGCGTACATCTTTTACGTTGTGAGGGTATGGAAGCGTCTTAATCACATCAATCTTTGCCTTGTCGACCTCCAAGCCTTTTCCTGAGATTAAATGCCCTAAAACAATTCCTTGGCTCACCATAAAGTGGCACTTCTCAAAATTTAAGACAAGATTAGCTTCCACACATGTAATGTGTATTTTTATACACATTTTTAGGGGATTTATCATCTCAAATTCAATCGAATTTCACATAAAATGTATGAAAAAGACTCGTAACTCATAAAACATAATTTGAAACCTCTTAATACATTTTTGTGTTATTTTACAGGCGAAAAGGCCATAAAAAGAAGGATTGGAAGACTTATTCGAAAGTCAACTCCAAAAGAAGCACCATAACGCAAATAATGGGCCAACGATGGCCAAATTATCCCTAAAACTCTCACATTTCCCATACACATACTTCTCTAACCTTAAACGATAAACAACGTCGGTGGGAAAGACCAAACATTGGAACGAGTAAGAAACGACCACAAAACGTTATGAAAATGTCAACTGTCTCATGACGTTCTTCAGCCGAACCGATACGTAAACCGATCACGTTCGGTCCCAAAACAGAGAAGAAACGTCCATGTTTTTCATGACGTTTCGTATCGGAATGTAATGTTCCGATCAAATGGATCCTAACCATCATTGTACACCTCAAAATAAACCTAGCAGCGAAAGAATAGCGAAAAAAATAATGACGCATCAAAATTCCGGTCAACCGTCGCAGTCGCAGTCAACTCTTTCTCTCTCAAAAGCGCTGATTTTCCGAAATGCTCGGAATTGAACAAACTCACCACCATTTGACTAGTCTTGACAAGAAAAGCACAACCGTATCATTCGTCATCGCTGGAATGGCCATAGTTGGCCGCAAAACGCGAAAAACCTCCTGTCAGCCCAAAAATAACCAATTTCGAGCTGCAGTTTTCTCAAGCTTTCCATTTCCTCTACAGACCTTTGATTGAAATAATTCCAACGCCATTCTCTTCTCATCATTCCCCTCTTTCCAACCATATAAAGAATTCATAAAATGATGAAGAATTGAGTGAGATAATCGAGTTTGAAATAAGTATTCGATGAAATTGAATTCTGTTTTTGCTGAAATAACTCAATTCGAGCTGACACTTCTCAAGTCCATAACTCACTCCACAGAGCTCCGTTTCATGTAAAACCAATTCCATTCTCTTCTTCTCTCTTTCCTCTTTCCATGGATATGAAGAACACCAAAAATGATGAAGAAATGAGAGAGATATTTGAGTTTGAAATGATGCCACTAAACCGTTCGACGAAATTTCAGATTTCAAAATAACCGCCAAATACTAAAATTCGAAATTCTCCCTCATTTTTCAACGGAATACAACGAAATTCGGTCCAGATCTTCAGTACAGTTCCCTGATTCTCCTAAGCCAATCACAAGCCCCAAAATATCCGTCAACTCTCTATATAAAGAACCGTATTTCAATCCATCAAAACACGCTCTTTCATCCATTCTCTAAAAAGACTCATTCTCCCACTCTCCTTAACTTATACACCACTCTCCATTCATCTTCTCTAACCTCTACAATCTCCATTAATGAGTTTCAAGCTTTCCTGAGCTCTAATTTTCGTTTTTGAGTGAAATTGCGCAATTTGGGGCTGATTTGGGGAAAATTTCGAATCGGTCAATTCTAGCTTGAATTGAGGTGCAATTGGAGCTTCAAATCGACTCAAGGAAGCAACTGGCTAGTCTTCCAACTCTCGGTTTAGCCTAATTCTCTTTTAATTACTCGATTTGAATTTTAGATCTCAAGAACTCAATTTTGTAATAATCATGAAGAAATCTTGTCTAATTCTTGTTCTTGTGAATATGTGTGAGTAAATCTAGATAGGGAAGGGATTTGTGATTTGTAGGCATGAAATCATGCTTTAATTTCGTGTAATTTTGCTGAATTTGAATGAATAGTCATGAACACACACAATTTTGAATAAATTGGGAAAAATTGCTTAGCTTGGTATTTTTCATCAATTGATCTATTAAATCGGAAGTGTATTGACTTGTTAATCATTTGAAATATTTAGCTTAGTATTTTGTGTGATTAATTTGGAGTTGTGATTGATTGAATTCAAGTTTTGTTTAAAATGGCTGTTTTGAATTAAACCAGTTTTTCAATCAATTTCTTGAGTAAATCTTAGCTTAGATCGCTCAAATCCATCATTTAAATCTGAAAAATTATATCCTAAGTGATTAATGATTGCTACACATCACAAATTACCTTTAAATCCCTATTCCTAAACCCAAAATCAAACTCCAATCCAGTTTCTGTCTTGCTGCTGTTTTTCTCTGTTTGTTCAGTATTTTTCCCTTAATTTCGTGTCTAATTCAGATCTGAAAAATTAAATAAATATTTTTACAATTTAGTTCGCATTTATTAGATAATTTTCAACCCAAATTTTGCCCAATTCCGATCTGTCATCTGTGAAATATTAATTTTCCAAAATTGTAGTTTTTCTTTTTTTTATAATCTTTTGTCCAATTTACTGTTTCTTTTCTTCTGAATTTTAAAAAATATAAAAAATAAAAATAAAAATCCAAATATAGACGTATTTGAAGTAATTTGAAGTTTAGAATCCAAATATAAATTTAAAAATAGTAGTTGTTAAGACAAATTAGGAGATATTATAATTTTTGTGAGTACTGGTCTGTCAGAACTAGTTTCTGATCCAGATCTGAATTTTCATTATAAATCTCAAACTGCAAAACATCATTTTATAAAATTTTAACAGATAATCTGAAACTTGATAATTGAATTTCTGTATAAATTTTGGAATTTTTCAAGACTTGGTGATTTTTCTATAAATTTCTGAATTTACTGCTGAATTAATTATGAATCTGAAGTACGATCTGGATTTAAACTACAAATAACTCGAAAATCTTTTATAAAATAATAATAACAGTAAAGAACCACAATATAGATCTCTCTTTCTAGTTTCCAACGGTATCTCGTGAGTTTGATTCGGAGTTTATTTGGTCTGGTTACGAATTAAAACACGAAAGTGTGATGTGCTGAATTTTCACGATAAGGCTGAAAAGAAAATTTAAACTTGGAAATTTATCTAATAAACCTTGAAATAAAAGATTTTACACTAAAGAGTAATCATTGAAACTAGTTAATTCTTGAGGCCACACCTCCTTGTGTTCGACCCCTAAACTCATTACCACTCATACTCGTAATTGATTAATAGGGAAATATAAATTGTTTTGTTAAATTGTGTGAAATTCAATGACGATTTTACCCGATTTACAACACACTTTTCCATTATTTGGCCCAAATTATGGAGACACTCGTCAAATGAGTTTCCATAAATGGAAAAGTCATCCATAAACACCTCAATAAATTTATAAATATATTCAGAAAAAATAGAGATCATACATCTTTGAAATGTACCCGGGGCATTGCATAACCCGAACGGCATCCTTCGATAGGCAAATGTACCAAAGAGACACGTGAAGGTTATTTTCTTTTGGTCATCGGGGTCAATGGCGATTTGAAAATATCCCGAGTAGCCATCCAAAAAATAATAGTAAGGCCGTCCTGCTAATCTTTCGAGCATTTGATCGATGAAGGGAAGAGGGAAGTGGTCTTTCTTTGTTGCCGCATTGAGTTTTCGATAGTCGATGCACACTCTCCATCCGTTTTGCACTCGTGTTGGCACTTTTTCTCCTTCGGCATTCTCCACAATCGTGATTCCTGTCTTCTTGGGAACCACATGGATTGGAGATACCCATTCCGAGTCTGCTACCGCATAAATGATCCCCGCATCAAGAAGCTTGAGAAGCTCCTTTTTCACCACCTCCATCATGACGGGATTCAGCCTTCTTTGTGCTTCCCTCGAAGGTTTGGAGCCTTCCTCGAGTGAAATTCTATGCATACAGGTTGAAGGACGAATCCCAGGCATGTCGGCTAGGGTCCACCCAATTGCCTTCTTGTGTTGTTTCAGAACGTCAACCAAGCGATCTTCTTGCTCGGGTGTTAGGTTGGAAGCAATGATGACAGGTAAGGCCTCCTTAGGTCCAAGGTAGGCATATTTGAGATGCTCGGGTAGCGTTTTGAGCTCAAGGTCGGGTGCCATCTCGATTGATGGAGGCATTCTTTTTCCTGAAATCTTAAGTTCGCTTGAAGTTGGACCTGAAAAAGAATAAACCTCTTCTTTTCTACAAATTTCAAGATTAGGCAAGTTTTCATTTTGTATTTCTTCTATCACTACATCACTTTTAATTGGATTTGTATCTTGTAGTAATTCATTTTCATTCACATTTTCTAATGCATTTACATGTTCTAAATCATCCCAAAAGTCATCAAAATCTGAATTAAGTGAATTTAAAGAATTTAAATACTCCCCTTCGAGATGCTCTTCCACTAGCTCGTCGATTTCGTCAATGACACAAATGCTAGAAACATTGTAATCGTCGGGGTATTTGATTGTGTCAAAAATGTTGAAGGAGATTTTTTCGTTATCGAACTCCATGGATAATGTGCTCGAATGGCAGTCGATCCTTGTGCGAGCTGTTCTCAAAAAGGGTCTCCCCAAGAGAATGGCGGATGAGTCGGCGTTGTCGCCCATTTCGAGTATGTAGAAATCTGCCGGGAACACCAATCCATTCACCTTAACTAGTACATCTTCCACAACACCCAACACTGGGGCTACAGAGCGATTTGCGAATTGCACCATCACACGTGTATCTTTGAGCTCGCCTAAACCCAAGGTTTCATAAACGGATCTGGGCATCACATTGATTGAGGCGCCCAGATCAAGCATGCACTTCGCAAGTTGTTGGAGTCCGATGGTGCAAGGAATGGCAAATACTCCAGGGTCTTTCTCTTTTTGAGCTACTCGTGTATTGATGCTCATCACCGAGGGTAGGTTTATCGTTTCATTTCCCTTTAACTTCCTCTTGTTTGTACATAGATTCTTGAAAAACTTCGGATAAGGAGGGTGCATTCGGATTGCGTCGATGATTGGGATATTCACCTCCACTTTCTTGAACAGTTAAAGAATATCTTTATCGAGCTCATCTTTCTTGGTGTTTATCGCCAAGCGATGTGGAAAGGGTGCCTTTGGCGTATGAGATTTCTCTTTTGGTGCCTCCTTCTCTTTCTCTTGAACCTTTTCCTTGATACATTTTCCTCTTTCTTCCCCTTTGTTAATATTTTCATATTCAACACCTTGTACCTCGTTTGTGCTCGACTCGTCTCCTTTAGGCCTTTGTACCACTACTTCCTCCTCTTCTCTCGGAAATTCCACCTGTTTCCCACTTCTCAATTGTATCGCGTTGATGGGCTTGAGATTTGTAGGGTCTGATTCTTGAGAGGGTAACTTATTTTCTACTCGCCCCTTCAACATATTGACTTCACTTGCAATTTGTTTCATTTGAATCTCAATGTTTTGCACTTGTCGATTCGTGGTTGCGTGGCCTTGAGCAAGGACGTTCATGTCACTCCTTACTGCTCCCAATTCCGTTGAAAAACTTGAAAAGTTGGTCGTCATCATGGCGCCATCATTTTGTCAAATTTTTCGTCGAGAGATGGAGGTTGAGGATTTGATGAAGAGGGTTGAAGTGGTTGTTGTTGAGGTTGGTGTTGAGTTTGAGCGTTAGGATGAACATACACTCCAGGTTTTTGATATCCTTGTTGGGGTTGTTGAAATTGAGGGTTGTCGCGCCAACGGAGGTTAGGGTTTTTCTTCCAAGGTTCATATGCGTATTGAGGGCGTTGGTAACCATCCACATGGTTTACATCCTGAAGGGTGTCACACTCATCGGTTGCGTGATCCGTGCTTGCGCAAAACTCACATGGTGTGGGTTCCATTTTTACCCCGACCGCCTTAAGCACTTTGTTGAACTTCGACTCGAAATTTGCCGTGATGCGAGATTCCATTGCTTTGAGATCCACTGTGCTTGTTGTGTTAACGTGCCCCAAGATCCCATCACGACCTAAGTTTCCTTCAGCCATGGTTTCAATGAGCGTACGCACTTGGGCAGGAGTTTTATCGTTGAAAGATCCACCAGCCAAACATTGAAGAAGACGGGCTTCCAACGCATTCATCCCTTGGATAAATTGGTCGAGTAACGAAGTTTCGGTGAGGTTATGGTTAGGACAAGAGGCGCACAATCGTACGAAGCGCTCGTAGTATTCTTGAAGGGTTTCTTCGCCTCGTTGTTGAATGTTGGTAATCTCTTTGCGTATTTTGGCGGTAAGCATGCTTGGAAAGTACCGCTTAAGGAATCGCTTTGCCACTTCATCGAATGTCTCGAATGGTCCACCCTGTAAATGATTAAGCCAATCCCTAGGGGCAGCTTCTAATGTATGAGGAAAAAGGATCAACTTAATGTTGTCCAGATTGTCAGTTTTACCAAATAATGCAGTACATTTCATATGAAATTCATCTAAATGTGCATATGGATTGTCATTTTTATGCCCTTCAAAAATTGGTAAAGCACTTAACATGGATGGACTTATCTTGAAATTTGATACCCTAGGTATAACAATGTTTCCAGGATTTTCTTGAATCTTGTGTTCTAAAAATTCCCCTAATGTTCTTTGTTGAGCCATTTGTACGTTTATTAATGTTTCTTTAAATTCTTTTTCAACTTCTTGATTTTTAAAATGAAATGAAGATGATGATGATGTTGGTGAAATAGATTTAGAATGAGGAATAGAAGGAGATGGAGAGACGGGTCTTGGAATTGAAGACGGGATGATGAAAGGTCGAAATTGAGCTTCTTCTTGTGGCTCTTCCACCTGGTGTAGCTCTTCTTGTCGTACTCGAGACCCTTGCGTGAAAGGAGAAGCCTCTTCTTGTCGCGTTCCTTTGCTTGATGAAGTTGCGCCTTGCTCGCTTCTCGCCTTGTTCCTTTTGATCTCTCTTAAATGCTTGTTGATGTCCTTTTTGCGAGGAGTGTGAACTTCACCTTGCGATCTTGTCTTTCTCATAAACCTTCAAAAAATTCAAGAGACAAAAACACAAGAGAAAATATGAGATGGGTTAGTTAAAAACTTGATGCAAGCCGCCTCCCCGGCAACAGCGCCATTTGTAAATCAGGTAAAATCGTCGTTGAATTTCACACAATTTAACAAAACAATTTATATTTTCCTATTAATCAATTACGAGTTTGAGTGGTAATGAGTGTAGGGGTCGAACACATGGAGGTGTGGCCTCAAGAATTAACTAGTTTGAATGATTACTCTTTAGTATAAAATCTTTTATTTCAAGGTTTATTAGGTAAATTTCCAAGTTTAAATTTTCTTTTCAGCCTTATCGTGAAAATTCAGCACGTCACACTTTGGTGTTTTAATTTGTAACTAGACCAAATAAACTCCGAATCAAACTCACGAGATACCGTTGGAAACTAGAAAGGGAGATATATATTGTGGTTCTTTACGGTTATTATTATTTTATTAAAGATTTTCGAGTTATTTGCAATTCAGTCCAGAACTTATCTCAGATTCAAAATCGGTTCAGCAGTAACTTCAGAAAATTATAGAAAAATCACCAAAACTTAAAAAATCCCACAATTCATACAAAAATTCAATTATCACGTTCTGGATTTTCTGTTCAAATTTCATAAAATTATGTTTTGTAGTTTGAGATTTATAATGAACATTCAGATCTGGATCAAAAACTGGTTCTGACAGACCAGTACTCACAAAAATTATAATATCTCCTAATCTGTCTTAACAACTACCATTTTAAAATTCATATTTCGATTCTAAACTTCAAATTACTTCAAATAGGACTATTTTTGGATTTTTCTTATTTAGTTTTATATTTTTTTAAAATTCAGAAGAAAAGAAACAGTAAATTGAACAAAAGTTAAAAAAAACAGAAAAACTACAATTTTGGAAAATTAATATCTCACATATTACTGATCGGAATTGGGCAAAATTTGGGTTGAAAATTATCTACTAAATGCGAAAGAAATTTTAAAAATATTTATTTAATTTTTCAGATCTAAATTAGACACGAAATTAAGGGAATAAGACTGAAAAAACAGAAAAGCAACAGCAGCAAAACTGAAACTGGATTAGGGTTTGATTTTTTTGGTTTAAAAATAGGGATTTGAAGGAAATTTGTGATGTGTAACAATCATTAATCACTTAGGATATAACTTTTCAGATTTAAATGATGGATTTGAGCGATCTAAGCTAAGATTCACTCAAGAAATTGATTCAATTGCTAGTTTAATTCAAAACAGTCATTTTAAACAAAACTTCAATTCAATCAATCACAACTCCAAATTAATCACACAAAATACTAAGCTAAATATTCCAGATGATTAACAAGTCAATAAACCTCAAATTTAATAGGTCAATTGACGAAAAATACCAAGCTAAGCACTTTTCCCCAATTTATTCAAAATTGTGTGTGTTCATGACTATTCATTCAAATTCAGCAAAATTACGACGAAATTAAAGCTAGATTTCATGCATACAAACCACAAATTCCTTTCCCTATCTAGATTTACTCACTCATAATCACAAGAATAAGAATTTGACAAGATTTCATCATGATTATTACAAAATTGGGTTCTTGTGATCTAAAATTCAAATCGACTAATTAAAAGAGAATTAAACTAAACCGAGAGTTGGAAGACCAGCCAGTAGCATCCTTGAGTCGATTTGAAGCTCCAATTGCCGCTCGATTCAAGCTAGAATCGACCGATTCGAATTTTCCCCAAATCAGCCCCAAATTGCGCAATTTCACTCAAAAACGAAAATTAGAGCTCAAGAAAGCTTGAAACTCATTAATGGAGATTCTAGAGGTTAGAGAAGATGATTGAAGAGTGGTGTCCTCAATGAAGAGGCTTGAGCGGTGTTTTATAGGCTGAAATGGACTTGAGAGTCCAATGGCCTGTTTTGAATGGAGAGGAGAGTCGGGGACAAGCCGAGACTTAGGAGGATCAGGGAACTTTACTGAAGATCTGGACCAAATTTCATTGTATTCCGTTGAAAAATGAGGGAGAATTTCGAATTTTAGTATTTGGCGGTTATTTTGAAATCTGGAATTTCGTCGAACGGTTTAGTGGCATCATTTCAAACTCAAATATCTCTCTCATTTCTTCATCATTTTTGGTGTTCTTGGTATCCATGGAAAGAGGAAAGAGAGAAGAAGAGAATGGAATTAGTTTTATGTGAAACGGAGGTCTGTGGAGTGAGTTATGGACTTGAGAAATTTCAGCTCGAATTGAGTTATTTCGGCAAAAACAGAATTCAATTTCATTGAACACCGAGTTCAAACTCGATTATCTCACTCAATTCTTCATCATTTTTTGAGTTCTTTATATGGTTGGAAAGAGGGGAATGAGTAGAAGAGAATGGCGTTGATATTATGACAAACCAAGATCTTTTCAGGAAATGGTGAGCTCGAGCAAACTGCAGCTCGAAATTGGTTATTTTTGGGCAGACATGAGGTTTTCGCATTTTGCGGCCAACTCTCGCCGTTCCAGCGATGACTAATGATAAGGTTGTTCTTGTCTTGTCAAGACGAGTCAAATGATGGTAAGTTTGTTCAATTCCGAGCATTTCGGAAAATCAGCGCTTTTGAGAGAGAAAGAGTTGACTACGACTGCGGCGGTTGACCAGAATTTTGATGCGTCATTTTTTTTCCGCTATTCTTTGCAGCTAGGTTTATTTTGAGGTGTACAATGATGGTTAGGATCCATTTGATCGGAACATTACATTCCGATACGAAACGTCATGAAAAATATGGACGTTTCTTCTCTGTTTTGGGACCGAACGTGGTCGGTTTACGTATCGGTTCGGCTGAAGAACGTCATGAGACAGTTGACGTTTTCATAACGTTTTGTGGTCGTTTCTTACTCGTTCCAATGTTTGGTCTTTTCCACCGACGTTGTTTATCGTTTAAGGTTAGAGAAGTATGTGTATGGGAAATGTGAGAGTTTTAGGGATAATTTGGCCATCGTTGGCCCATTATTTGCGTTATGGTGCTTCTTTTGGAGTTGACTTTCAAACAAGTCCTCCAATCCTTCTTTTTATGGCCTTTTCGCCTGTAAAATAACACAAAAATATATTAAGAGGTTTCAAATTATATTTTATGAGTTATGAGTCTTTTACATACATTTTATGTGAAATTCGATTGAATTTGAGATGATAAATACCCTAAAAATGTGTATAAAAATACACATTACATCGAGCATTTGATCGATGAAGGGAAGAGGAAAGTGATCCTTTTTTGTCGCCGCATTGAGTTTGCGATAGTCGATGCAAACCCTCCATCCATTTTGCACTCGAGTGGGAACGCGTTCACCTTCAGAGTTTCCAATGATGGTGATCCCCGTCTTTTTAGGAACAACATGGATTGGAGAAACCCATTCCGAATCGGCCACCGCGTATATAATTCCCGCGTCTAGAAGCTTGAGGAGCTCCTTTTTTACCACCTCCATCATTACTGGATTTAACCTTCTTTGTGCTTCTCTTGACGGTTTTGATCCCTCCTCCAAAACAATTTTGTGCATACATGTCGAGGGGCTTATACCTGGCATATCGGCCAATGTCCATCCGATCGCCTTCTTGTGTTTTCCAAGAGTTTCCACCAATCGGGTTTCCTGGTCAAGAGTTAGGTTCGATGCGATGATGACAGTAATGTGTTGTTTGGCCCGAGGTATGCGTATTTGAGGTGATCGGGAAGAGGTTTGAGTTCGAGAGTAGGAGCTTCCTCGATTGATGGCTTAATGCGTTCTTGTGATATTTGGAGTTCGTCGTGAGGGGAACTCGAAATGAATTTTATTTCTTCATTATGTTCTTGCTCTCTTTCTTGCTTCTCATTCGTTTGGTCGATCTCTCCCTAAACATCCTCAAAAATCGCATCGTATTCCTTCGAGTACTCTTCTTCCAAGTGTTCTTCAGTCATTTCATCGATCTCGTCAATAATGGTTATGCTCGATACATTGTAGTCGTTCGGGTACTTGATGGTGTCAAATATGTTGAAGGTGATTTTCTCGTTGTCGAATTCCATGGACATCGTTCCTGAGTGGCAATCTATCCACGTTCGTGCGGTCCTCAAAAAGGGTCTTCCTAAGAGGATGGCGGACGAATCGGCGTTGTCGCCCATTTCAAGATTGTAGAAGTCAGCTGGGAAAACCAAACCATTCACCTTGACGAGTACATCTTCCGCGACACCGAGGATGGCGGCCGTCGAACGGTCGGCGAGTTGCACCATCACCCTTGTGTCCTTTGGGCCGCCCAAACCCAAGGTCTCGTAAACGGACCTAGGCATTACGTTTATGGCGGCTCCTAAGTCGAGCATGCACTTTGCGAGTTGTTGAAGACCAATGGTGCACAGAATGGCGAAAACTCCAGGGTCTTTCTCTTTTTGTGCTACTCGCGTGTTGATGCTCATCACAGAGGGTAGGTTTATCGTCTTGTTCCCCTACACATTTGGTTTTTGGTAATTGGATTGTGAGAATTGAGGCGGCGTATCATCATTCTTCCAACGGAAATTTGGGTGTTTCTTCCATGACTCATTGTAGGTTTGCGAAAAAGGTTGGCGTTGGTTTGAATAGCTTCCGATGGCATTAACATCTTCTTGTAGCCTATCGCATTCATCGGTCGCATGATTTGTATCCCCACAAAACTCGCACTTTCTTGGTTCGATCTTCGCGCCCACAGCTTTGAGCATTTGACTAAATCTTATCTCGAAGTTTTGTGTGATTCTTGATTCCATTGCCTTGAGGTCAACCGCACTTGTCATGTTCACTTGACTCATTCTTCCCCCGCGTCCTTGGTTTCCTTCGGCCATGGTTTCGATAAGAGCTCACACTTCTGATGGGGTCATGTTATTGAACGATCCTCCAGCCGAGCATTGGAGTAATCGCGCATCGAGATCGTTCATCCCTTGTAGAAATTGGTCGATAAGTGAGGTCTCGTCGAGGTTATGGTTGGGGCATGATGCGCATAATCGCACAAATCGCTCGTAATATTCTTGAAGTGTCTCCCCGTGATTTCCTTGCGGATTTTGGCCGTCAATGTGCTCGGGTAGTATCGTTTGAGAAAACGCGTACCTACCTCCTGAAATGTTGTAAAAGGACCTCCTTGCAAGTGGGTTAGCCAATCCCTTGGTGCTTCCCCAAGTGTGTGGGAGAAGAGGATCAATTTGATATTATCCAAGTTATCAGATTTACCAAACAATGCTGTGCATTTACGATCTAGATTATCTAAATGTGCATACGGGTTCTCATTTTTATGTCCTTCAAATATGGGTAATACATTTAATATAGATGGACTTAGTTTAAAATTGGGCACAGTTGGTATAACAATATTTCCAGGATTTCGAGGGATTTGATGGTCTAAAAGTTCCCCTAATGTTCTTTCTTGAGCCATTTTATTTATGAATTTGAGATGATGATGGTATTGAATGAGAATTGGAATTAAAAAGAGTTTGAGAGTTTATCCTGGATGATAATGAGTGAACGATTGGAGAGATTGGAGCTCTTTCTTATGGCCTTTCCACTTGTTGTTGCTCCCAATTTTGTTCTTCTTCTTCTTGAGGCCCTTGGATGAAAGGAGAAGCCTCGTTACGTCCTTTTTGCCTTGAGTAAGTTTCGTCTTGCTTGCTTCGTGCCTTATCTTTCTTGACCTCTCTTAGATGTTTGTTAATGTCCTTTTTTATAGGTGTGTGCACTTCGCCTTGCGATCTTGTCTTTCTCATGCACCTTCAAAATTCAAATGAAACAAAAACACTAGACAATTGATTAGAGATTAGTAATAAACTCAATTAAAGCCGTCTCCCCGGCAACGGCGCCATTTGTAAACCGCGCAAAACCGTCGTTGAATTTTTACACGATTTAGCAAAAATATTTATAATTTTCCCTAGCTTCACTCTTAAGTGTATATGTGATTTTTTTTGAGTTTTCGGGGTCGAACACAAGGAGAATGGCCTTGAGATATTACAATTCTTTTCAAAAGTAGGTCTTGTTTTTGTTCAAATGTTGCATATTATTTTAGAAGGTTATTGATGTATTAGATGGAATTTAAGCAAGTTCGTACACAATTCTTTTGAAAATTCTTTAATAATAGTTCCAAATGTCCAAAAGTTGCAAATGATATGTCAATGAAAATCAGAGAATGAGATCTTCACAATGCAAGGTAAATCAATTATCACTTTTGTTCATATTTTTATGTAATTTTTGTTTTAGTCCACACTTTTCATAACCAATCAACAGAGTTATCCATAAAATCACAGAAAATCAAAAGTTACTTCAAAAATCACCAAAATTTAACAAAAATTAGGAAAGCAAGTTCAGATTATGTGGTAAAAATCTCAGATAAAAAAGATTGATCTTTCAACAATTATGGTCAAAACTTAGAACATGTGACGGAATTAGGCAGAGAATGGTATGTATTGCCAAAAGAGGGTGGAATTCAAATTTTATCCAAACAACAATTCAATTAAAATTCAGATCAAGAAACTACACTTCAAAATGATTTACTGAGACCTAGATTTTATATTTATAGGATTTTTTTACTAATTTCTAAAAATCGTAGAAAAATAGACAGATTCAAAAATCAAGAACAGAAAGTTTTAAAAAGTCAAAACTTTGCACATATTTTTTTCTTACAATTTTAACATAAAACCATTGGGCACATATTATATGAAAGTTGTCCAAAAATATCTAAAGAAACACAAAATATTTTTTTTTTATAATTTTCTTTGATCAGATCTGAAGTCAAACAATTTTTTACTGGGAATGATAGAAACAAAAATGCAGAAAAATGTATTTTTGAATTTATAGGATAAAAGTAGGGATTTTTAAGGCAATTTGATCAAGAATTGTATCATTAATCACTAAATATTCAGTTTATCCGATTCGGCACAAGTTTGAATTATTTCCAACTAGAAAAACTCAGCAAATAGATCAAAATTTCAGATCAAACACCAGTCAACCAACTAGTGTTTGATCTCAACTTTTGAACTAAAAACTTCACTAAATCAAGCAAAAAACCGTAACCAAGATTCAAGTTGATAAAATGGACTAACATGCATGAAAATTCAGTTCTAAATGACCTAATTAATCCAACCGAATCGATTAAATCAAGAAAATCCAGATTCAACAGCACAGTATGAACATTAACCAAATCAGTTAATTTACTTCAAATTAAAGCAAGATTTCAAACAATTCTATCACAACAAGCCTATCCCTACAAGATTCTACTCACACATGATAAGATCAACCGAAATTAGGCATGTGTTCATCATGTTTTTTTTTTTACAAATTGGATCTTGTGATCTAAAATTGAATACAAGAGATTAAATGAAAATTGGATCGAACCGAGACGTAGAAGATCAACCAGAAACTTCCTTGAGCCGATTTGAACCTCCAACTGATGCTTGATCCCAGCCGGAACCGATCGATTGCCTTTTTCACCAAAATCGGCCCGAATTGGTGAATTTCACTCAAACTCGAAAATTGAAGCTCGAAAAGCACTGAGATTCAGTAATGGAGTTACTGAAGCTTAAAGAAGATAATTGGAGAGTGATGTGTTGAAAAAAATTTGGAGAATGGAAGGATGATTTTGATGAATGGGTTGATCGGTCGAATTTATAGAGAGGCTGGTCTGGAGAGTAGGGGACAAACCGAGTGATTCCATTGGCTCTGGCAGATCAAGTGGGGTGTACTGAAGATCTGGACGAAATTTCGTTGAATTTGGTTGAGAATTGAACGGTTTTGAATCATCAAAATTTTTCATCTGTTTATTCGCGCGAACTGAGTTCAGTTCAGATGCGATTTGAATCGCATTACTGAGACTGGCAGTGGGTCCCTTCAGAATAAGTTGTGGTGAAACGGATCATTATCGCGTGAAAGGAGTCGCTATTTTTGTTATTAATCTCTGAGTTTTTAAACAGTCTTTTTGATTTTTTGTGGCGAGACGGGTCGAAACATGCGAAACGAGTCATCTTCTTATTCAGCCTTTGGCTCTGAGTTTTGAATTAATTTTCCGGATTTCATGCGACGAAACGAGCTGCAGCTCGCTTGAAACGAGTCACTTTTGTGTGAGCTGGGTACTGACTCGTTTTATCTCGTTCCGCTGATCTGGTGTGGCGAACCGGTTTGAATCGCGTGAGACGAGTCATAACTGATGAAACGAGTCATCTTCTTCTTCAGAATTAGCGCTGAATTTCTTTTCTCGATCTTCTGTGGCTTGCGATCATGTGCTCGTCCTAAAACAATCCTCTGACAGCCTTGTAAGTTGCGAATTTGGACTTTGGATCGATTTTTCTCTTGGATTTCAGACCCGTTTACCCGTTTCTCACAACCATCGATTAGAACTTGTGATTCTGTACATTTCGCTGTGATTCATCAACCCAGATCTCTGATCCATCTTCTCACAAATCCACAGGACTTTGAATGGTTGAAAACCGTTGAGTAAAACTCGAGTTTTGCTGTTTTGAGTATCATCGGTTCGATGTTCCGCCATTGCTGACCAGAGTGTGCAAATCGATCTTTTTTCTCGCATTTCACACAACGAAATCCAAAACGGTGACTCAGGCTTCGTTCTCAACATCCTCACGATGATTCACAACCATTATAGCTCCCCAATCCGCCTCGAATCCAGAGAATTCCTCCATTAACCAACTCGGTTTCAGTTTCGCGAAAACTGCTGAACTCGTGAGTCAAACTATGATTTTGAGTTGTTTTTCCATTGAATTGAGGCTTCGGAATTTATTGTGAGCCTTTACTAAAGCTTTAAGACACAAAAAGAATCATCTTTGCTTGAGAAAAACTGAAATGGTTGATCGAATTCATCCGCTGTTCGAAACTCGACCGTTGGTTCATCAGTTCTTCAAAAGTTCATTTAGGATTTCGTCGAACAGTTGATTTAACTTCAGATTTCTCACTCGATTCTGCACCATTTGATGAGTTCGTCATACGGATAGAAAGGGCAGGAGGAGAGGAAGAGAATAGAGTTGGTTTTGGCTTGAATGGTGGACTGTAGAAGGCAAGGTTGCTCGAAGAAGCTTTCTCAGGTCAGAAACATGGCTGGTTTGCTTTTGGCTGGCGGATTCCAGCGATCGCCGGCGTTCTCAGGGGTGGAGAATAATACCAACTGATTCGTCTTATCGTGCGAATCCAAGGATATGCAGTTTGATCGATTTTGAGCTTGTTTGAAAATCGGTTATTTGGGTGAATTTGTGTAGGGTTTTGGTAGACTTGGTTGGCCATCTTTGGCCCATGATTTGTAATTTGGGTAGAAATCTTCATCTTACGGCCCTTTCGCCTGTAAAGTAATATAAAAAATGTATTAAGAGGTTCCAAATCATGTTTTATGAATTATAAGTATTTTTCATACATTTAGGTGAATTAAGAATGAATTTGAGATGATAAAAACCCTAAAAATGTGTATAAAAAATACACATTACAATTACACATCTTTCGATTTTTTTCGTTTTAGTCCAAATCTATTACAACGGAGTTATTTTCACGTATTAGATTTTATTTTTTGCGGTTATGTAAATAACAATACTAATACTGTTTTTTCCGTGTATTTGATTAAAATTTTTGTTGTTTTGAGAAAACAACAAGAGATTGATTTTTTCAATGTATTACACTTCTATTCGATTTTTTCTGTTTTTGTTGAAATCTATAACAACGAAGTTATTTCCACGTATGAGATTTTATTTTTTTCGGTGTTATAAAAATGAATTGAAATTGTGTTTTTTCCATGTATTAGATTTTAATTTTTGTGGTTTTGAGAAAATGAAAAGAAATTCCTTTTTTCCTTGTATTACACTTCATTTCGATTTTTTTTATGTTTGTGGAAATCTATAAGAACGGAGTTATTTCCACGTATTGGACTTAATTTTTTGGGGTTTTGTAAAACACAATACAAATAATGTTTTTTCCATGTATTAGATTAACTTTTTTGTGGTTTTGAGAAAACAACAAGAGATTGCTTTTCTCCGTGTATTACACTTCAATTCAATTTTTTATGTTTTTGTGGAAATCGATAACAAAGGAGTTATTTCCACATAAAAGAATTCCATTTTTTTGATTTTGTAAATGACAATACAAATTGTCTTTTTTCGATGTTTGATTTACATTTTGTGATTTTGAGAAAAAACATGTGATTGCTTTTTTCCATTTATTGCACTTCAATTCGATTTTTTTTGTTTTTGTCCAAATCTATTACATGGGAGTTATTTTCACGTATTGGATTTCATTTTTTGTGGTTGTGTAAATAACAATACAAATATTATTCTTCCATGTATTAGATTGAAATTTTTGGGGCTTTTGAAAAAGCAACAAGAGATTGATTTTTTCAATGTATTACACTTCTATTTGATTTTTTTTTTTTTGGAAATCTATAACAACGGAGTTATTTCGACGTTTTCGATTCCATTTTTTCGGTTATGTAAATAACAATACAAATTGTCTTTTTTCGATGTAAAATTTAAATTTATGTGATTTTGAGAAAACAAAAAGAGAATGCTTTTTTCCATGTATTACACATCTTTTGATTTTTTCCGTTTTAGTCCAAATCTATAACAACGGAGTTATTTTCACGTATTAGATTTTATTTTTTGCGGTTATGTAAATAACAATACAAATACTATTTTTTCCATGTATTAAATTTAAAATTTTGTGGTTTTGAGAAAACAACAAGAGATTGATTTTTTCAATGTATTACACTTCTATTCGATTTTTTCTGTTTGTGTGGAAATCTATAACAACGGAGTTATTTCAACGTATAAGATTTTATTTTTTTCGGTGTCATAAAAAAGAATTCAAATTGTGTTTTTTCCATGTATTAGATTTAAATTTTTGTGGTTTTGAGAAAATTAAAAGAAATTCCTTTTTTCCTTGTATTACACTTCAATTCGATATTTTTTATGTTTGTGGAAATCTATAAGAACGGAGTTATTTCCACGTATTGGACTTAGTTTTTTGGGGTTTTGTAAAACACAATACAAATAATGTTTTTTCCATGTATTAGATTAACTTTTTTGTGGTTTTGAGAAAACAACAAGAGATTGCTTTTCTCCGTGTATTACACTTCAATTCAATTTTTCATGTTTTTGTGGAAATCGATAACAAAGAAATTATTTCCACATAAAAGAATTCCATTTTTTTGATTTTGTAAATGACAATACAAATTGTCTTTTTTCGATGTTTGATTTAAATTTTTTTTATTTTGAGAAAAAACATGTGATTGCTTTTTTCCAATTATTGCACTTCAATTCGATTTTTTTTTGTTTTTGTCCAAATCTATTACATGGGAGTTATTTTCACGTATTGGATTTCATTTTTTGTGGTTGTGTAAATAACAATACAAATATTATTCTTCCATGTATTAGATTGAAATTTTTGGGGCTTTTGAGAAAGCAACAAGAGATTGATTTTTTCAATGTATTACACTTCTGATCGATTTTTTTTTTATTTTTGTGGAAATCTAGAACAATGGAGTAATTTCCACGTATGAGATTTTATTTTTTTCGGTTTTATAAAAAAAAAACAATAGGAATTATCTTCTATCCGTGTAGTAGATTTAATTTTTTTATGGTTTAGCGAAATCAACAAGTTATTACTTTTTTCCATGTATTATAAGAGCAGTGTTATTGCCACATATTGGATTTCATTTTTCGCAGTTTTGTAAATAACAATACGAATTGGGTTTTTTCGATGTTAGATTTAATTTTTTCTGGTTTCGAGAAAACAACAAGAGATTGCTTTTTTCGATGTATTACACTTCAATTCGATTTTTTTTGTTTTTGTGCACTATTATAAGGGAGTTATTTCCACGTATTAGATTTCTTTTTTCGCGGTTGTGTAAATGAGAATACAAATATAGTTTTATCCGTGTATAGATTAAAAATTTCGTGGTTTTGAGAAAACAACGAGAGATGGATTTTTTTCAATGTATTCACTTCTATTCGATTGTTTTTGTTTTTTGGGAAATCTATAACAACGGAGTTATTTCGACGTATTCGATTCCATTTTTTCGGTTATGTAAATAACAGTACAAATTGTATTTTTTCGATGTAAAATTTAAATTGATGTGATTTTGAGAAAACAAAAAGAGATTGCTTTTTTCCATGTATTACACATCTTAGTACACATCGTATTAGATTTTATTTTTTGCGGTTATGTAAATAACAATACAAATACTGTTTTTTCCATGTATTAGATTAAAATTTTTGTGGTTTTGAGAAAACAACAAGAGATTGATTTTTTCAATGTATTACACTTCTATTCGATTTTTTCTGTTTTCGTGCAAATCTATAACAACGGAGTTATTTCAACGTATGAGATTTTATTTTTTTCGGTGTTATAAAAAAGAATTGAAATTGTGTTTTTTCCATGTATTAGATTTAAATTTTTGTGGTTTTTAGAAAATGAAAAGAAACTCCTTTTTTCCATGTATTACACTTCAACTCGATATTTTTTATGTTTGTGGAAATCTATAAGAACGGAGTTATTTCCACGTATTGGACTTAATTTTTTGGGATTTTGTAAAACACAATACAAATATTGTTTTTTCCTTGTATTAGATTAACTTTTTTGTGGTTTTGAGAAAACAACAAGAGATTGATTTTCTCCGTGTATTACACTTCAATTCATTTTTTTATGTTTTTGTGGAAATCGATAACAAAGGAGTTATTTCCACATAAAAGAATTCCATTTTTTTGATTTTGTAAATGACAATACAAATTGTCTTTTTTCGATGTTAGATTTAAATTTTTCTGATTTTGAGAAAAAACATGTGATTGCATTTTTCCATTTATTACACTTCAATTCGATTTTTTGTATTATTGTCCAAATCTATTACGAGAGAGTTATTTTCACGTATTAAATTTCATTTTTTGTGGTTGTGTAAATAACAATACAAATATTATTCTTTCCGTTTATTAGATTGAAATATTTGGGTCTTTTGGGGAAACAACAAGAGATTGATTTTTTCAATGTATTACACTTCTGATCAATTTTTGTAATTTTTGTGGAAATCTAGAACAATGGAGTTATTTCCACGTATGAGATTTTATTTTTTTCGGTTTTATAAAAAAAAACAATAGGAATTATCTTTTATCCACGTAGTAGATTCAATTTTTTTTATTGTTTGGCGAAATCAACAAGATATTACTTTTTTCCGTGTATTATAATTCAATTCGATTTTTTATCTTTTTGTTGAAATCTATAAGAGCGGTGTTATTTCCACATATTGGATATCATTTTTTGCAGTGTTGTAAATAACAATACGAATTGGGTCTTTTCGATGTTAGATTTAATTTTTTGTGGTTTTGAGAAAACAACAAGAGATTGCTTTTTTCGATGTATTACACTTCAATGATATTTTTTTTGTTTTTGTGCACTATTATAAGGGAGTTATTTCCACGTATTAGATTTCTTTTTTCGCGGTTGTGTAAATGACAATACAAATATAGTTTTATCCGTGTATTAGATTAAAAATTTCGTGGTTTTGAGAAAACAACGAGAGATGGATTTTTTCAATGTATTACACTTCTATTCGATTTTTTTTGTTTTTTTGGAAATCTATAACAACGGAGTTATTTCGACGTATTCGATTCCATTTTTTCGGTTATGTAAATAACAGTACAAATTATCTTTTTTCGATGTAAAATTTAAATTTATGTGATTTTGAGAAAACAAAAAGAGATTGCTTTTTTCCATGTATAACACATCTTTTTGATTTTTTTCGTTTTAGTCCAAATCTATTACAACGGAGTTATTTTCGCGTATTAGATTTTATTTTTTGTGGTTATGTAAATAACAATACAAATGCTGTTTTTTGCATGTATTAGATTAAATTTTTGTGGTTTTGAGAACACAACAAGAGATTGATTTTTTCAATGTATTACACTTCTATTCGATTTTTTCTGTTTTTGTGGAACTCTATAACAACGGAATTATTACAACGTACGAGATTTTATTTTTTTCGCTGTTATAAAAAAGAATTGAAATTGTGTTTTTTCCATGTATTAGATTTAAATTTTTGTGGTTTTGAGAAAATGAAAAGAAATTCCTTTTTTCCATGTATTACACTTCAATTCGATATTTTTTATGTTTGTGGAAATCTATAAGAACGGAGTTATTTCAACGTATTAGACTTAATTTTTTGGGGTTTTGTAAAACACAATACAAATATTATTTTTTCCATGTATTAGATTTACTTTTTTGTGGTTTTGAGAGAACAACAAGAGATTGATTTTCTCCGTGTATTACACTTCAATTCAATTTTTTATGTTTTTGTGGAAATCGATAACAAAGGAGTTATTTCCACATAAAAGAATTCCATTTTTTTTATTTTGTAAATGACAATACAAATTGTGTTTTTTCGATGTTAGATTTAAATTTTTGTGATTTTGAGACAAAACATGAGATTGCATTTTTCCATTTATTACACTTTAATTCGATTTTTTTTGTTTTTGTCCAAATCTATTACAAGAGAGTTATTTTCACGTATTAGATTTTATTTTTTGTGGTTGTGTAAATAACAATACAAATATTATTCTTTCCGTGTATTAGATTGAAAGTTTTGGGGCTTTTGACACAACAACAAGAGATTGATTTTTTCAATGTATTACACTTCTGGTCGATATTTTTTATTTTTATGGAAATCTAGAACAATGAAGTTATTTCCACGTATGAGATTTTATTTTTTTTGGTTTTATAAAAAAAGAACAATAGGAATTATCGTTTATCCATGTAGTAGATTCAATTTTTTTATTGTTTGGCGAAATCAACACGATATTACTTTTTTCCATGTATTATAATTCAATTTGATTTTTTATGTTTTTATGGAAATCTATAAGAGCGGTGTTATTTTCACATATTGGATTTCATTTTTTGTGGTTTTGTAAATAACAATACGAATTGGGTTTTTTCGATGTTAGATTTAATTTTTTGTTGTTTTGAGAAAACAACAAGAGATTGCTTTTTTCAATGTATTACACTTCAATTCAATTTTTTTTGTTTTTGTGCACTATTATAAGGGAGTTATTTCCATGTATTAGATTTCTTTTTTTGCGGTTGTGTAAATGACAATACAAATATTGTTTTATCGGTGTATTAGATTAAAAATTTCATTGTTTTGAGAAAACAACGAGGGACGGATTTTTTCAATGTAATACACTTCTATTTGATTTTTTTTTTTTTTTTGGAAATATATAACAACGGAGTTATTTCGACGTTTTCGATTCCATTTTTTCGGTTATGTAAATAACGTACAAATTGTCTTTTTTCGATGTAAAATTTAAATATTTGCGATTTTGAGAAAACAAAAAGAGATTGCTTTTTTCCATGTATAACACATCTTTCGATTTTTTTTAGTTTTAGTCCAAATCTATTACAACGGAGTTATTTTCACGTATTAGATTTTATTTTTTGCGGTTATGTAAATAACAATACAAATACTGTTTTTTCCGTGTATTAGATTAAAATTTTTGTGGTTTTGAGAAAACAACAAGAGATTGATTTTTTCAATATATTACACTTCTATTCGATTTTTTCTGTTTTTGTGGAAATCTATAACAACGGAGTTATTTCCACGTATGAGGTTTTATTTTTTTCGGTGTTATAAAAAAGAATTGAAATTGTGTTTTTTCCATGTATTAGATTTAAATTTTTGTGGTTTTGAGAAAATGAAAAGAAATTCCTTTTTTGCTTGTATTACACTTCAATTCGATTTTTTTTATGTTTGTGGAAATCTATAAGAACGGAGTTATTTCCACGTATTGGACTTAATTTTTGGGGGTTTTGTAAAACACAATACAAATAATGTTTTTTCCATGTATTAGATTAACTTTTTTGTGGTTTTGAGAAAACAACAAGAGATTGCTTTTCTCCGTGTATTACACTTCAATTCAATTTTTTATGTTTTTGTGGAAATCGATAACAAAGGAGTTATTTCCACATAAAAGAGTTACATTTTTTTTATTTTTTAAATGAGAATACAAATTGTCTTTTTTCGATGTTTGATTTAAATTTTTGTGATTTTGAGAAAAAACATGTGATTGTTTTTTTTCCATTTATTGCACTTCAATTCGATTTTTTTTGTTTTTGTCCAAATCTATTACATGGGAGTTATTTTCACGTATTGGATTTCATTTTTTGTGGTTGTGTAAGTAACAATACAAAGATTATTCTTCCATGTATTAGATTAAAATTTTTGGGGCTTTTTGTAATGTGTATTTTTATACACATTTTAGGGTTTTTATCATCTCACCGTTGGTTCATCAGTTCTTCAAAAGTTCATTTAGGATTTCGACGAACAGTTGATTTAACTTCAGATTTCTCACTCGATTTTGCACCATTTGATGAGTTCTTCATACGGATAGAAAGGGCAGGAAGAGAGGAAGAGAATAGAGTTGGTTTTGGCTCGAATGGTGGACTGTAGAAGGCAAGGTTGCTCGAAGAAGCTTTCTCGGGTCAGAAACATGGCTGGTTGCTTTTGGCTGGCGGATTCCGGCGATCGCCGGCGTTCTCAGAGGTGGGGAATAATACCAACCGATTCGTCTTGCCGTGCTGAATCCAAGGATATGCAGTTTGATCGATTTTGAGCTTGTTTGAAAATCAGTTATTTGGATGAATTTGTGTAGGTTTTGGTAGACTTGATTGGCCATCTTTGGCCCATGATTTGCAATTTCGGTCGAAATCTTCATCTTACTTGCCTTTTCGCCTGTAAAATAATATAAAAAATGTATTAAGAGGTTCCAAATCATGTTTTATGAATTATAGATATTTTTCAGACATTTACTTTTTCAGTTGTGGTGTAATTCCTTTGGGCTTCGTCTAGGGTCCTAGAGGCATAGTAAATTACATGAGGATCCTTACCAACGCGTTGGCCCAAGACGGCACCAACGCACAAGTCGCTAGCGTCACACATGATTTCGAAAGGAAGATTCCAGTTGGGAGGCTTGATGATTGGAGCCTCGCACAATTTTTCTTTTAAGATGTTGAATGCCTCCTTGCACGCGTCATTGAACTCGAATTTTACTTCTTTTTGGAGAAGGCGACACATGGGTTGCGCGATCATGGAGAAATCTCGAATGAATCGCCTATAGAAACCCGCATGGCCGAGAAAGGAGCGTACGTCTTTCACATTGCGAGGATATGGAAGCGTCTTTATTACGTCAATCTTTGCCTTGTCGACCTCCAGGCCTTTTTCTGATATTAAATGCCCTAAAACAATTCCTTGGCTCACCATAAAGTGGCACTTCTCAAAATTCAAGACAACATTAGCTTCCACACACTTTTCCATTATTAGGCCCAAATTATGGAGACACTCGTCAAAAGAGTTGCCATAAATGGAAAAGTCATCCATAAACACCTCAATGAATTTAGAAATATATTCAGAAAAAATAGAGATCATACACCTTTGAAATGTACCAGGTGTGTTGCACAACCCGAACGGCATCCTTCGATAGGCGAATGTACCAAAGGGACACGTGAATGTTTTTTCATTTTGGTCGTCGGGGTCGATGGCGATTTGAAAATATCCCGAATAGCCATCCAAGAAGCAATAGTAAGGTCGCCCTGCTAATCTTTCGAGCATTTGATCGATGAAGGGAAGAGGGAAGTGGTCCTTCTTTGTCGCCGCGTTAAGTTTTCGATAGTCGATACAAACTCTCCATCCGTTTTGCACTCGCGTTGGCACCTTCTCTCCTTCGGCGTTTTCCACAATCGTGATTCCCGTCTTCTTGGGAACTACATGGATTGGAGATACCCATTCCGAATCGGCCACCGCGTAAATGATCCCCGCATCAAGAAGCTTGAGAAGCTCCTGTTTCACCACCTCCATCATGACTGGATTTAACCTTCTTTGTGCTTCTCTTGATGGTTTTGATCCCTCCTCCAAAACAATTTTGTGCATGCATGTCGAGGGGCTTATACCTGGAATATCGGCCAATGTCCATCCGATTGCCTTCTTGTGTTTTCCAAGAGTTCCCACCAATCGGGTTTCCTGGTCAAGAGTTAGGTTCGATGCGATGATGACGGGTAATGTGTTGTTTGGCCCGAGGTATGCGTATTTGAGGTGATCGGGAAGAGGTTTGAGTTCGAGAATAGGAGCTTCCTCGATGGATGGCTTAACGCGTTCTTGCGATATTTGGAGTTTGTCGTGAGGGGAACTCGAAATGAAATTTATTTTTTCATCATGTTCTTGCTCTATTTCTTGCTTCTCATTCGTTTGTTCGATCTCTCCCCAAACATCTTCAAAAATCGCATCGTATCCACTCGAGTACTTTTCTTCCAAGTGTTCCTCAACCATCCCATCGATCTCGTCTATAATGGTTATGCTCGATACATTGTAGTCGTTCGGGTACTTGATGGTGTCAAATATGTTGAAGGTGATTTTCTCATTGTCGAATTCCATGGACATCGTCCCTGAGTGGCAGTCTATGCATGTTCGCGCGGTCCTCAAAAAGGGTATTCCTAAGAGGATGGCGGATGAGTCGGCGTTATCGCCCATTTCAAGAATGTAGAAGTCGGCTGGGAAAACCAAGCCATTCACCTTGACGAGTACATCTTCCGCGACACCGAGGACGGCGCCCGTTGAACAGTCGGCGAGTTGCACCATCACCCTTGTCTCCTTTAGGTCGCCCAAACCCAAGGTCTCGTAAACGGACCTAGGCATTACGTTTATGGAGGCTCCTAAGTCGACCATGCATCTTGCGTGTTGTTGAAGACCACTGGTGCACGGAATGGCGAAAACTCCAGGGTCTTTCTCTTTTTGTGCTACTCGCGTGTTGATGCTCATCACAGAGATTAGGTTTATCGTCTCGTTCCCCTTTAATTTTCTCTTATTTGTGCATAGATTCTTGAAGAACTTGGCATATGGGGGATGCATTCGGATAGCATGATTTTTTCAATGTATTACACTTCTGATCGATTTTTTTTATGTTTGTGGAAATCTAGAACAATGGAGTTATTTCCACGTATGAGATTTTATTTTTTTCGATTTTATAAAAAAAAACAATAGGAATTATCTTTTATCCATGTAGTAGATTCAATTTTTGTGTGGTTTAGCGAAATCAACAAGATATTACTTTTTTCCATTTATTACACTTCAGTTCAATTTTTTTTGTTTTCGTCCAAATTTATTACAAGAGAGTTATTTTCACGTATTAGATTTCATTTTTTGTGGTTGTGTAAATAACAATACAAATAGTATTCTTCACATGTATTAGATTGAAATTTTCGGGGCTTTTGAGAAAACAACAAGAGATTGATTTTTTCAATGTATTACACTTCTTGTCGTTTTTTTTTATTTTTGTGGAAATCTAGAACAATGGAGTTATTTCCACGTATGAGATTTTATTTTTTTCGGTTTTATAAAAAAAAAACAATAGGAATTATCTTTTATCCATGTAGTAGATTCAATTTTTTTATTATTTGGCGAAATCAACAAGATATTACTTTTTTCCATGTATTATAATTCAATTCGATTTTTTATGTTTTTGTGGAAATCTATAAGAGCGGTGTTATTTCCACATATTGGATTTCAATTTTTCGGGTTTTGTAAATAAAAATACGAATTGGGTTTTATCGATGTTAGATTTAATTTTTTGTGGTTTTGAGAAAACAACAAGAGATTGCTTTTTTCGATGTGTTACACTTCAATTCGATTTTTTTTGTATTTGTGCATTATTATAAGGGAGTTATTTCCGCGTATTAGATTTCATTTTTTTGTGGTTGTGTAAATGACAATACAAATATTGTTTTATCCGTGTATTAGATTAAAAATTTCGTGGTTTTGAGAAAACAACGAGAGATGGATTTTTTCAATGTATTACACTTCTATTCGATTTTTTTTGTTTTTTTGGAAATCTATAACAACGGAGTTATTTCGACGTATTCGATTCCATTTTTCGGTTATGTAAATAACAGTACAAACTGTCTTTTTACGATGTAAAATTTAAATTTTTTTCAATTTTGAGAAAACAAAAAGAGATTGCTTGTTTCCATGTATTACACATCTTTTCGATTTTTTTCGTTTTAGTCCAAATCTATAACAAGGGAGTTATTTTCACGTATTAGATTTTATTTTTTGCGGTTATGTAAATAACAATACAAATACAGTTTTTTCCATGTATTAGATTAAAATTTTTGTGGTTTTGAGAAAACAACAAGAGATTGATTTTTTCAATGTATTATACTTTTATTCGAATTTTTCTATTTTTGTGGAAATCTATAACAATGGAGTTATTTCCACGTATGAGATTTTATTTTTTTCGGTGTTATAAAAAAGAATTGAAATTATGTTTTTTCCATGTATTAGATTTAAATTTTTGTGGTTTTGAGAAAATGAAAAGAAATTCCTTTTTTCCTTGTATTACACTTCAATTCAATTTTTTTTATGTTTGTGGAAATCTATAAGAACGGAGTTATTTGCACGTATTGGACTTAATTTTTTGGGGATTTGTAAAACACAATACAAATAATGTTTTTTCCATGTATTAGATTAACTTTTTTGTGGTTTTGTGAAAACAACAAGAGATTGCTTTTCTCCGTGTATTACACTTCAATTCAATTTTTTATGTTTTTGTGGAAATCGATAACAAAGGAGTTATTTCCACATAAAAGAATTCCATTTTTTTTATTTTGTAAATGACAATACAAATTGCCTTTTTTCGATGTTAGATTTAAATTTTTGTGATTTTGAGAAAAAACATGTGATTGCTTTTTTCCATTTATTACACTTCAATTTGATTTTTTTTGTTTTCGTCCAAATTTATTACAAGAGAGTTATTTTCACATATTAGATTTCATTTTTCGTGGTTGTGTAAATAGCAATACAAATAGTATTCATCACATGTATTAGATTGAAATTTTTGGGGCTTTTGAGAAAACAACAAGAGATTGATTTTTTCAATGTATTACACTTCTGATCGATTTTTTTTATTTTTGTGGAAATCTAGAACAATGGAGTTATTTCCACGTATAAGATTTTATTTTTTTCGATTTTATAAAAAAAACAATAGGAATTATCTTTTATCCATGTAGTAGATTCAATTTTTGTGTGGTTTAGCGAAATCAACAAGATATTACTTTTTTCCATTTATTACACTTCTATTCGATTTTTTTTGTTTTCGTCCAAATTTATTACAAGAGAGTTATTTTCACGTATTAGATTTCATTTTTTGTGGTTGTGTAAATAACAATACAAATAGTATTCTTCACATGTATTAGATTGAAATTTTCGGGGCTTTTGAGAAAACAACAAGAGATTTATTTTTTCAATGTATTACACTTCATGTCGATTTTTTTTATTTTTGTGGAAATCTAGAACAATGGAGTTATTTCCACGTATGAGATATTAAATTTTTCGGTTTTATAAAAAAAAACAATAGGAATTATCTTTTATCCATGTAGTAGATTCAATTTTTTTATTGTTTGGCGAAATCAACAAGATATTACTTTTTTTCATGTATTATAATTCAATTCGATTTTTTATGTTTTTGTGGAAATCTATAAGAGCGGTCTTATTTCCACACATTGGATTTCAATTTTTCGGGTTTTGTAAATAAAAATACGAATTGGGTTTTATCGATGTTAGATTTAATTTTTTGTGGTTTTGAGAAAACAACAAGAGATTGCTTTTTTCGATTTGTTACACTTCAATTCGATTTTTTTTGTATTTGTGCCTTATTATAAGGGAGTTATTTCCATGTATTAGATTAAAATTTTTGTGGTTTTGAGAAAACAACAAGAGATTGATTTTTTCAATGTATTACACTTGTATTCGATTTTTTCTATTTTTGTTGAAATCTATAACAACGGAGTTATTTCGACGTATGAGATTTTATTTTTTTCGGTGTTATAAAAAAGAATTGAAATTGTGTTTTTTCCATGTATTAGATTTAAATTTTTGTGGTTTTGAGAAAATGAAAAGAAATTCCTTTTTTCCTTGTATTACACTTCAATTCAATTTTTTTTATGTTTGTGGAAATCTATAAGAACGGAGTTATTTGCACGTATTGGACTTAATTTTTTGGGGATTTGTAAAACACAATACAAATAATATTTTTTCCATGTATTAGATTAACTTTTTTGTGGTTTTGTGAAAACAACAAGAGATTGCTTTTCTCCGTGTATTACACTTCAATTCAATTTTTTATGTTTTTGTGGAAATCGATAACAAAGGAGTTATTTCTACATAAAAGATATTACATTTTTTCATGTATTATAATTCAATTCGATTTTTTATGTTTTTGTGGAAATCTGTAAGAGTGGTGTTATTTCCACATATTGGATTTCAATTTTTCGGGTTTTGTAAATAAAAATACGAATTGGGTTTTATCGATGTTAGATTTAATTTTTTGTGGTTTTGAGAAAACAACAAGAGATTGCTTTTTTCGATTTGTTACACTTCAATTCGATTTTTTTTGTATTTGTGCATTATTATAAGGGAGTTATTTCCGCAAATTAGATTTCTTTTTCTGTGGTTGTGTAAATGACAATACAAATATTGTTTTATCGGTGTATTAGATTAAAAATTTCGTGGTTTTGAGAAAACAACGAGAGATGGATTTTTTCAATGTATTACACTTCTATTCGATTTTTTTTGTTTTTTTGGAAATCTATAACAATGGAGTTATTTCGACGTATTCGATTCCATTTTTTCGGTTATGTAAATAACAGTACAAATTGTCTTTTTTCGATGTAAAATTAAAATTTTTGCAATTTTGAGAAAACAAAAAGAGATTGCTTGTTTCCATGTATTACACATCTTTTCGATTTTTTTCGTTTGAGTCCAAATCTATTACAAGGGAGTTATTTTCACGTATTAGATTTTATTTTTTGCGGTTATCTAAATAACAATACAAATACAGTTTTTTCCATGTATTAGATTAAAATTTTAGTGGTTTTGACAAAACAACAAGAGATTGATTTTTTCAATGTATTACACTTGTATTCGATTTTTTCTATTTTTGTGGAAATCTATAACAACGGAGTTATTTCCACGTATGAGATTTTATTTTTTTCGGTGTATAAAAAAGAATTGAAATTGTGTTTTTTCCATGTATTAGATTTAAATTTTTGTGGTTTTGAGAAAATGAAAAGAAATTCCATTTTTCCTTGTATTACACTTCAATTAAATTTTTTTTATGTTTGTGGAAATCTATAAGAACGGAGTTATTTGCACGTATTGGACTTAATTTTTTGGGGTTTTGTAAAACACAATACAAATAATGTTTTTTCCATGTATTAGATTAACTTTTTTGTGGTTTTGAGAAAACAACAAGAGATTGCTTTTCTCCGTGTATTACACTTCAATTCAATTTTTTATGTTTTTGTTGAAATCGAAAACAAAGGAGTTATTTCCACATAAAAGAATTCCATTTTTTTTATTTTGTAAATGACAATACAAATTGCCTTTTTTCGATGTTAGATTTAAATTTTTGTGATTTCGAGAAAAAACATGTGATTGCTTTTTTCCATTTATTACACTTCAATTCGATTTTTTTTGTTTTCGTCCAAATTTATTACAAGAGAGTTATTTTCACTTATTAGATTTCATTTTTCGTGGTTGTGTAAATAGCAATACAAATAGTATTCTTCACATGTATTAGATTGAAATTTTTGGAGCTTTTGAGAAAACAACAAGATATTGATTTTTTCAATGTATTACACTTCTGATCGATTTTTTTTATTTTTGTGGAAATCTAGAACAATGGAGTTATTTCCACGTATGAGATTTTATTTTTTTCGATTTTATAAAAAAAACAATTGGAATTATCTTTTATCCGTGTAGTAGATTCAATTTTTGTGTGGTTTAGCGAAATCAACAAGATATTACTTCTTTCCATTTATTACACTTCAATTCGATTTTTTTTGTTTTCGTCCAAATTTATTACAAGAGAGTTATTTTCACGTATTAGATTTCATTTTTTGTGGTTGTGTAAATAACAATACAAATAGTATTCTTCACATGTATTAGATTGAAATTTTCGGGGCTTTTGAGAAAACAACAAGAGATTGATTTTTTCAATGTATTACACTTCTTGTCGATTTTTTTTATTTTTGTGAAAATCTACAACAATGGAGTTATTTCCACGTATGAGATTTTAAATTTTTCGATTTTATAAAAAAAACAATAGGAATTATCTTTTATCCATGTTGTAGATTCAATTTTTTTATTGTTTGGCGAAATCAACAAGATATTACTTTTTTTCATGTATTATAATTCAATTCGATTTTTTATGTTTTTGTGGAAATCTATAAGAGCGGTGTTATTTCCACATATTGGATTTCAATTTTTCGGGTTTTGTAAATAAAAATACGAATTGGGTTTTATCGATGTTAGATTTAATTTTTTGTGGTTTTGAGAAAACAACAAGAGATTGCTTTTTTCGATTTGTTACACTTCAATTCGATTTTTTTTGTATTTGTGCATTATTATAAGGGAGTTATTTCCGCGTATTAGATTTCTTTTTCTGTGGTTGTGTAAATGACAATACAAATATTGTTTTATCGGTGTATTAGATTAAAAATTTCGTGGTTTTGAGAAAACAACGAGAGATGGATTTTTTCAATGTATTACACTTCTATTCGATTTTTTTTGTTTTTTTGGAAATCTATAACAACGGAGTTATTTCGACGTATTCGATTCCATTTTTTCGGTTATGTAAATAACAATACAAATTGTCTTTTTTCGATGTAAAATTAAAATTTTTGCAATTTTGAGAAAACAAAAAGAGATTGCTTGTTTCCATGTATTACACATCTTTTCGATTTTTTTCGTTTGAGTCCAAATCTATTACAAGGGAGTTATTTTCACGTATTAGATTTTATTTTTTGCGGTTATGTAAATAACAATACAAATACAGTTTTTTCCATGTATTAGATTAAAATTTTTGTGGTTTTGACAAAACAACAAGAGATTGATTTTTTCAATGTATTACACTTGTATTCGATTTTTTCTATTTTTGTGGAAATCTATAACAACGAAGTTATTTCCACGTATGAGATTTTATTTTTTTCGGTGTATAAAAAAGAATTGAAATTGTGTTTTTTCCATGTATTAGATTTAAATTTTTGTGGTTTTGAGAAAATGAAAAGAAATTCCATTTTTCCTTGTATTACACTTCAATTAAATTTTTTTTATGTTTGTGGAAATCTATAAGAACGGAGTTATTTGCACGTATTGGACTTAATATTTTGGGGTTTTGTAAAACACAATACAAATAATGTTTTTTCCATGTATTAGATTAACTTTTTTGTGGTTTTGAGAAAACAACAAGAGATTGCTTTTCTCCGTGTATTACACTTCAATTCAATTTTTTATGTTTTTGTTGAAATCGAAAACAAAGGAGTTATTTCCACATAAAAGAATTCCATTTTTTTGATTTTGTAAATGACAATACAAATTGCCTTTTTTCGATGTTAGATTTAAATTTTTCGATTTCGAGAAAAAACATGTGATTGCTTTTTTCCATTTATTACACTTCAATTCGATTCTTTTTGTTTTCGTCCAAATTTATTACAAGAGAGTTATTTTCACGTATTAGATTTCATTTTTCGTGGTTGTGTAAATGGCAATACAAATAGTATTCTTCACATGTATTAGATTGAAATTTTTGGAGCTTTTGAGAAAACAACAAGAGATTGATTTTTTCAATGTATTACACTTCGATCGATTTTTTTTTTTTTTGTGGAAATCTAGAACAATGGAGTTATTTCCACGTATGAGATTTTATTTTTTTGATTTTATAAAAAAAACAATAGGAATTATCTTTTATCCATGTAGTAGATTCAATTTTTGTGTGGTTTAGCGAAATCAACAAGATATTACTTTTTTCCATTTATTACACTTCAATTCGATTTTTTTTGTTTTCGTCCAAATTTATTACAAGAGAGTTATTTTCACGTATTAGATTTCATTTTTTGTGGTTGTGTAAATAACAATACAAATAGTATTCTTCACATGTATTAGATTGAAATTTTCGGGGCTTTTGAGAAAACAACAAGAGATTGATTTTTTCAATGTATTACACTTCTTGTCGATTTTTTTTATTTTTGTGAAAATCTACAACAATGGATTTATTTCCACGTATGAGATTTTAAATTTTTCGGTTTTATAAAAAAAACAATAGGAATTATCTTTTATCCATGTTGTAGATTCAATTTTTTTATTGTTTGGCGAAATCAACAAGATATTACTTTTTTTCATGTATTATAATTCAATTCGATTTTTTATGTTTTTGTGGAAATCTATAAGAGCGGTGTTATTTCCACATATTGGATTTCAATTTTTCGGGTTTTGTAAATAAAAATACGAATTGGGTTTTATCGATGTTAGATTTAATTTTTTGTGGTTTTGAGAAAACAACAAGAGATTGCTTTTTTCGATTTGTTACACTTCAATTCGATTTTTTTTGTATTTGTGCATTATTATAAGGGAGTTATTTCCGCGTATTAGATTTCTTTTTTCGTGGTTGTGTAAATGACAATACAAATATTGTTTTATCGGTGTATTAGATTAAAAATTTCGTGGTTTTGAGAAAACAACGAGAGATGGATTTTTTCAATGTATTACACTTCTATTCGATTTTTTTTGTTTTTTTGGAAATCTATAACAACGGAGTTATTTCGACGTATTCGATTCCATTTTTTCGGTTATGTAAATAACAGTACAAATTGTCTTTTTTCGATGTAAAATTAAAATTTTTGCAATTTTGAGAAAACAAAAAGAGATTGCCTGTTTCCATGTATTACACATCTTTTCGATTTTTTTCGTTTGAGTCCAAATCTATTACAAGGGAGTTATTTTGACGTATTAGATTTTATTTTTTGCGGTTATGTAAATAACAATACAAATACAGTTTTTTCCATGTATTAGACTAAAATTTTTGTGGTTTTGACAAAACACCAAGAGATTGATTTTTTCAATGTATTACACTTGTATTCGATTTTTTCTATTTTTGTGGAAATCTATAACAACGGAGTTATTTCCACGTATGAGATTTTATTTTTTTCGGTGTATAAAAAAGAATTGAAATTGTGTTTTTTCCATGTATTAGATTTAAATTTTTGTGGTTTTGAGAAAATGAAAAGAAATTCCTTTTTTCCTTGTATTACACTTCAATTCAATTTTTTTTATATTTGTGGAAATCTATAAGAACGGAGTTATTTGCACGTATTGGACTTAATTTTTTGGGGTTTTGTAAAACACAATACAAATAATGTTTTTTCCATGTATTAGATTAACTTTTTTGTGGTTTTGAGAAAACAACAAGAGATTGCTTTTCTCCGTGTATTACACTTCAATTCAATTTTTTATGTTTTTGTTGAAATCGAAAACAAAGGAGTTATTTCCACATAAAAGAATTCCATTTTTTTGATTTTGTAAATGACAATACAAATTGCCTTTTTTCGATGTTAGATTTAAATTTTTGTGATTTCGAGAAAAAACATGTGATTGCTTTTTTCCATTTATTACACTTCAATTCGATTTTTTTTGTTTTCGTCCAAATTTATTACAAGAGAGTTATTTTCACGTATTAGATTTCATTTTTCGTGGTTGTGTAAATAGCAATACAAATAGTATTCTTCACATGTATTAGATTGAAATTTTTGGAGCTTTTGAGAAAACAACAAGAGATTGATTTTTTCAATGTATTACACTTCTGATCGATTTTTTTTATTTTTGTGGAAATCTAGAACAATGGAGTTATTTCCACGTATGAGATTTTATTTTTTTCGATTTTATAAAAAAAACAATAGGAATTATCTTTTATCCATGTAGTAGATTCAATTTTTGTGTGGTTTAGCGAAATCAACAAGATATTAATTTTTTCCATTTATTACACTTCAATTCGATTTTTTTTGTTTTCGTCCAAATTTATTACAAGAGAGTTATTTTCACGTATTAGATTTCATTTTTTGTGGTTGTGTAAATAACAATACAAATAGTATTCTTCACATGTATTAGATTGAAATTTTCGGGGCTTTTGAGAAAACAACAAGAGATTGATTTTTTCAATGTATTACACTTCTTGTCGATTTTTTTTATTTTTGTGAAAATCTAAAACAATGGAGTTATTTCCACGTATGAGATTTTAAATTTTTCGGTTTTATAAAAAAAACAATAGGAATTATCTTTTATCCATGTTGTAGATTCAATTTTTTTATTGTTTGGCGAAATCAACAAGATATTACTTTTTTTCATGTATTATAATTGAATTCGATTTTTTATGTTTTTGTGGAAATCTATAAGAGCGGTGTTATTTCCACATATTGGATTTCAATTTTTCGGGTTTTGTAAATAAAAATACGAATTGGGTTTTATCGATGTTAGATTTAATTTTTTGTGGTTTTGAGAAAACAACAAGAGATTGCTTTTTTCGATTTGTTACACTTCAATTCGATTTTTTTTGTATTTGTGCATTATTATAAGGGAGTTATTTCCGCGTATTAGATTTCTTTTTCTGTGGTTGTGTAAATGACAATACAAATATTGTTTTATCGGTGTATTAGATTAAAAATTTCGTGGTTTTGAGAAAACAACGAGAGATGGATTTTTTCAATGTATTACACTTCTATTCGATTTTTTTTTTTTTTTGGAAATCTATAACAACGGAGTTATTTCGACGTATTCGATTCCATTTTTTCGGTTATGTAAATAACAAGTACAAATTGTCTTTTTTCGATGTAAAATTAAAATTTTTGCAATTTTGAGAAAACAAAAAGAGATTGCTTGTTTCCATGTATTACACATCTTTTCGATTTTTTTCGTTTGAGTCCAAATCTATTACAAGGGAGTTATTTTCACGTATTAGATTTTATTTTTTGCGGTTATGTAAATAACAATACAAATACAGTTTTTTCCATGTATTAGACTAAAATTTTTGTGGTTTTGACAAAACAACAAGAGATTGATTTTTTCAATGTATTACACTTGTATTCGATTTTTTCTATTTTTGTGGAAATCTATAACAACGGAGTTATTTCCACGTATGAGATTTTATTTTTTTCGGTGTATAAAAAAGAATTGAAATTGTGTTTTTTCCATGTATTAGATTTAAATTTTTGTGGTTTTGAGAAAATGAAAAGAAATTCCATTTTTCCTTGTATTACACTTCAATTCAATTTTTTTTATGTTTATGGAAATCTATAAGAACGGAGTTATTTGCACGTATTGGACTTAATTTTTTGGGGTTTTGTAAAACACAATACAAATAATGTTTTTTCCATGTATTAGATTAACTTTTTTGTGGTTTTGAGAAAACAACAAGAGATTGCTGTTCTCCGTGTATTACACTTCAATTCAATTTTTTATGTTTTTGTTGAAATCGAAAACAAAGGAGTTATTTCCACATAAAAGAATTCCATTTTTTTGATTTCGTAAATGACAATACAAATTGCCTTTTTTCGATGTTAGATTTAAATTTTTGTGATTTCGAGAAAAAACATGTGATTGCTTTTTTCCATTTATTACACTTCAATTCGATTTTTTTTGTTTTCGTCCAAATTTATTACAAGAGAGTTATTTTCACGTATTAGATTTCATTTTTTGTGGTTGTGTAAATAACAATACAAATAGTATTCTTCACATGTATTAGATTGAAATTTTCGGGGCTTTTGAGAAAACAACAAGAGATTGATTTTTTCAATGTATTACACTTCTTATCGATTTTTTTTATTTTTGTGAAAATCTACAACAATGGAGTTATTTCCACGTATGAGATTTTAAATTTTTTGGTTTTATAAAAAAAACAATAGGAATTATCTTTTATCCATGTTGTAGATTCAATTTTTTTATTGTTTGGCGAAATCAACAAGATATTACTTTTTTTCATGTATTATAATTCAATTCGATTTTTTATGTTTTTGTGGAAATCTGTAAGAGCGGTGTTATTTCCACATATTGGATTTCAATTTTTCGGGTTTTGTAAATAAAAATACGAATTGGGTTTTATCGATGTTAGATTTAATTTTTTGTGGTTTTGAGAAAACAACAAGAGATTGCTTTTTTCGATTTGTTACACTTCAATTCGATTTTTTTTGTATTTGTGCATTATTATAAGGGAGTTATTTCCGCGTATTAGATTTCTTTTTCTGTGGTTGTGTAAATGACATACAAATATTGTTTTATCGGTGTATTAGATTAAAAATTTCGTGGTTTTGAGAAAACAACGAGAGATGGATTTTTTCAATGTATTACACTTCTATTCGATTTTTTTTTGTTTTTTTGGAAATCTATAACAACGGAGTTATTTCGACGTATTCGATTCCATTTTTTCGGTTATGTAAATAACAGTACAAATTGTCTTTTTTCGATGTAAAATTAAAATTTTTGCAATTTTGAGAAAACAAAAAGAGATTGCTTGTTTCCATGTATTACACATCTTTTCGATTTTTTTCGTTTGAGTCCAAATCTATTACAAGGGAGTTATTTTCACGTATTAGATTTTATTTTTTGCGGTTATGTAAATAACAATACAAATACAGTTTTTCCATGTATTAGATTAAAATTTTTGTGGTTTTGACAAAACAACAAGAGATTGATTTTTTCAATGTATTACACTTGTATTCGATTTTTTCTATTTTTGTGGAAATCTATAACAACGGAGTTATTTCCACGTATGAGATTTTATTTTTTTCGGTGTATAAAAAAGAATTGAAATTGTGTTTTTTCCATGTATTAGATTTAAATTTTTGTGGTTTTGAGAAAATGAAAAGAAATTCCATTTTTCCTTGTATTACACTTCAATTCAATTTTTTTTATGTTTGTGGAAATCTATAAGAACGGAGTTATTTGCACGTATTGGACTTCATTTTTTGGGGTTTTGTAAAACACAATACAAATAATGTTTTTTCCATGTATTAGATTAACTTTTTTGTGGTTTTGAGAAAACAACAAGAGATTGCTTTTCTCCGTGTATTACACTTCAATTCAATTTTTTATGTTTTTGTTGAAATCGAAAACAAAGGAGTTATTTCCACATAAACGAATTCCATTTTTTTGATTTTGTAAATGACAATACAAATTGCCTTTTTTCGATGTTAGATTTAAATTTTTGTGATTTTGAGAAAAAACATGTGATTGCTTTTTTCCATTTATTACACTTCAATTCAATTTTTTTTGTTTTCGTCCAAATTTATTACAAGTGAGTTATTTTCACGTATTAGATTTCATTTTTCGTGGTTGTGTAAATAGCAATACAAATAGTATTCTTCACATGTATTAGATTGATATTTTGGAGCTTTTGAGAAAACAACAAGAGATTGATTTTTTCAATGTATTACACTTCGATCGATTTTTTTTTTTTTTGTGGAAATCTAGAACAATGGAGTTATTTCCACGTATGAGATTTTATTTTTTCGATTTTATAAAAAAAACAATAGGAATTATCTTTTATCCATGTAGTAGATTCAATTTTTGTGTGGTTTAGCGAAATCAACAAGATATTACTTTTTTCCATTTATTACACTTCAATTCGATTTTTTTTGTTTTCGTCCAAATTTATTACAAGAGAGTTATTTTCACGTATTAGATTTCATTTTTTGTGGTTGTGTAAATAACAATACAAATAGTATTCTTCACATGTATTAGATTGAAATTTTCGGGGCTTTTGAGAAAACAACAAGAGATTGATTTTTTCAATGTATTACACTTCTTGTCGATTTTTTTTATTTTTGTGAAAATCTACAACAATGGAGTTATTTCCACGTATGAGATTTAAAATTTTTCGGTTTTATAAAAAAAACAATAGGAATTATCTTTTATCCATGTTGTAGATTCAATTTTTTTATTGTTTGGCGAAATCAACAAGATATTACTTTTTTTCATGTATTATAATTCAATTCGATTTTTTATGTTTTTGTGGAAATCTGTAAGAGCGGTGTTATTTCCACATATTGGATTTCAATTTTTCGGGTTTTGTAAATAAAAATACGAATTGGGTTTTATCGATGTTAGATTTAATTTTTTGTGGTTTTGAGAAAACAACAAGAGATTGCTTTTTTCGATTTGTTACACTTCAATTCGATTTTTTTTGTATTTGTGCATTATTATAAGGGAGTTATTTCCGCGTATTAGATTTCTTTTTCTGTGGTTGTGTAAATGACAATACAAATATTGTTTTATCGGTGTATTAGATTAAAAATTTCGTGGTTTTGAGAAAACAACGAGAGATGGATTTTTTCAATGTATTACACTTCTATTCGATTTTTTTTGTTTTTTTTGGAAATCTATAACAACGGAGTTATTTCGACGTATTCGATTCCATTTTTTCGGTTATGTAAATAACAGTACAAATTGTCTTTTTTCGATGTAAAATTAAAATTTTTGCAATTTTGAGAAAACAAAAAGAGATTGCTTGTTTCCATGTATTACACATCTTTTCGATTTTTTTCGTTTGAGTCCAAATCTATTACAAGGGAGTTATTTTCACGTATTAGATTTTATTTTTTGCGGTTATGTAAATAACAATACAAATACAGTTTTTTCCATGTATTAGATTAAAATTTTTGTGGTTTTGACAAAACAACAAGAGATTGATTTTTTCAATGTATTACACTTGTATTCGATTTTTTCTATTTTTGTGGAAATCTATAACAACGGAGTTATTTCCACGTATGAGATTTTATTTTTTTCGGTGTATAAAAAAAGAATTGAAATTGTGTTTTTTCCATGTATTAGATTTAAATTTTTGTGGTTTTGAGAAAATGAAAAGAAATTCCATTTTTCCTTGTATTACACTTCAATTCAATTTTTTTTATGTTTGTGGAAATCTATAAGAACGGAGTTATTTGCACGTATTGGACTTAATATTTTGGGGTTTTGTAAAACACAATACAAATAATGTTTTTTCCATGTATTAGATTAACTTTTTTGTGGTTTTGAGAAAACAACAAGAGATTGCTTTTCTCCGTGTATTACACTTCAATTCAATTTTTTATGTTTTTGTTGAAATCGAAAACAAAGGAGTTATTTCCACATAAAAGAATTCCATTTTTTTGATTTTGTAAATGACAATACAAATTGCCTTTTTTCGATGTTAGATTTAAATTTTTCTGATTTCGAGAAAAAACATGTGATTGCTTTTTTCCATTTATTACACTTCAATTCGATTCTTTTTGTTTTCGTCCAAATTTATTACAAGAGAGTTATTTTCACGTATTAGATTTCATTTTTCGTGGTTGTGTAAATGGCAATACAAATAGTATTCTTCACATGTATTAGATTGAAATTTTTGGAGCTTTTGAGAAAACAACAAGAGATTGATTTTTTCAATGTATTACACTTCTGATCGATTTTTTTATTTTTTGTGGAAATCTAGAACAATGGAGTTATTTCCACGTATGAGATTTTATTTTTTTCGATTTTATAAAAAAAACAATAGGAATTATCTTTTATCCATGTAGTAGATTCAATTTTTGTGTGGTTTAGCGAAATCAACAAGATATTACTTTTTCCATTTATTACACTTCAATTCGATTTTTTTGTTTTCGTCCAAATTTATTACAAGAGAGTTATTTTCACGTATTAGATTTCATTTTTTGTGGTTGTGTAAATAACAATACAAATAGTATTCTTCACATGTATTAGATTGAAATTTTCGGGGCTTTTGAGAAAACAACAAGAGATTGATTTTTTCAATGTATTACACTTCTTGTCGATTTTTTTATTTTTGTGAAAATCTACAACAATGGAGTTATTTCCACGTATGAGATTTTAAATTTTTCGGTTTTATAAAAAAAAAACAATAGGAATTATCTTTTATCCATGTTGTAGATTCAATTTTTTTATTGTTTGGCGAAATCAACAAGATATTACTTTTTTTCATGTATTACAATTCAATTCGATTTTTTATGTTTTTGTGGAAATCTATAAGAGCGGTGTTATTTCCACATATTGGATTTCATTTTTTCGGGTTTTGTAAATAAAAATACGAATTGGGTTTTATCGATGTTAGATTTAATTTTTTGTGGTTTTGAGAAAACAACAAGAGATTGCTTTTTTCGATGTGTTACACTTCAATTCGACTTTTTTTGTATTTGTGCATTATTATAAGGGAGTTATTTCCGCGTATTAGATTTCTTTTTTTGTGGTTGAGTAAATGACAATACAAATATTGTTTTATCCGTGTATTAGATTAAAAATTTCGTGGTTTTGAGAAAACAACGAGAGATGGATTTTTTCAATGTATTACACTTCTATTCGATTTTTTTTGTTTTTTTTGGAAATCTATAACAACGGAGTTATTTCGACGTATTCGATTCCATTTTTTCGGTTATGTAAATAACAGTACAAATTGTCTTTTTTCGATGTAAAATTTAAATTTTTGCAATTTTGAGAAAACAAAAAGAGATTGCTTGTTTCCATGTATTACACATCTTTTCGATTTTTTTCGTTTTAGTCCAAATCTATTACAAGGGAGTTATTTTCACGTATTAGATTTTATTTTTTGCGGTTATGTAAATAACAATACAAATACAGTTTTTTCCATGTATTAGATTAAAATTTTTGTGGTTTTGAGAAAACAACAAGAGATTGATTTTTTCAATGTATTACACTTTTATTCGATTTTTTCTATTTTTGTGGAAATCTATAACAATGGAGTTATTTCCACGTATGAGATTTTATTTTTTTCGGTGTTTATAAAAAAGAATTGAAATTGTGTTTTTTCCATGTATTAGATTTAAATTTTTGTGGTTTTGAGAAAATGAAAAGAAATTCCTTTTTTCCTTGTATTACACTTCAATTCAATTTTTTTTATGTTTGTGGAAATCTATAAGAACGGAGTTATTTGCACGTATTGGACTTAATTTTTTGGGGTTTTGTAAAACACAATACAAATAATGTTTTTTCCATGTATTAGATTAACTTTTTTGTGGTTTTGAGAAAACAACAAGAGATTGCTCTTCTCCGTGTATTACACTTCAATTCAATTTTTTATGTTTTTGTTGAAATCGATAACAAAGGAGTTATTTCCACATAAAAGAATTCCATTTTTTTTATTTTGTAAATGACAATACAAATTGTCTTTTTTCGATGTTAGATTTAAATTTTTGTGATTTTGAGAAAAAACATGTGATTGCTTTTTTCCATTTATTACACTTCAATTCGATTTTTTTTGTTTTCGTCCAAATTTATTACAAGAGAGTTATTTTCACGTATTAGATTTCATTTTTTGTGGTTGTGTAAATAACAATACAAATAGTATTCTTCACATGTATTAGATTGAAATTTTCGGGGCTTTTGAGAAAACAACAAGAGATTGATTTTTTCAATGTATTACACTTCTTGTCGATTTTTTTTTTTTTTTGTGAAAATCTACAACAATGGAGTTATTTCCACGTATGAGATTTTATTTTTTTCGGTTTTATAAAAAAAAAAAAACAATAGGAATTATCTTTTATCCATGTAGTAGATTCAATTTTTTTATTGTTTGGCGAAATCAACAAGATATTACTTTTTTCCATGTATTATAATTCAATTCGATTTTTTATGTTTTTGTGGAAATCTATAAGAGCGGTGTTATTTCCACATATTGGATTTCATTTTTTCGGGTTTTGTAAATAAAAATACGAATTGGGTTTTATCGATGTTAGATTTAATTTTTTGTGGTTTTGAGAAAACAACAAGAGATTGCTTTTTTCGATGTGTTACACTTCAATTCGATTTTTTTTGTATTTGTGCATTATTATAAGGGAGTTATTTCCGCGTATTAGATTTCTTTTTTTGTGGTTGAGTAAATGACAATACAAATATTGTTTTATCCGTGTATTAGATTAAAAATTTCGTGGTTTTGAGAAAACAACGAGAGATGGATTTTTTCAATGTATTACACTTCTATTCGATTTTTTTTGTTTTTTTTGGAAATCTATAACAACGGAGTTATTTCGACGTATTCGATTCCATTTTTTCGGTTATGTAAATAACAAGTACAAATTGTCTTTTTTCGATGTAAAATTTAAATTTTTGCAATTTTGAGAAAACAAAAAGAGATTGCTTGTTTCCATGTATTACACATCTTTTCGATTTTTTTCGTTTTAGTCCAAATCTATTACAAGGGAGTTATTTTCACGTATTAGATTTTATTTTTTGCGGTTATGTAAATAACAATACAAATACAGTTTTTTCCATGTATTAGATTAAAATTTTTGTGGTTTTGAGAAAACAACAAGAGATTGATTTTTTCAATGTATTACACTTTTATTCGATTTTTTCTATTTTTGTGGAAATCTATAACAATGGAGTTATTTCCACGTATGAGATTTTATTTTTTTCGGTGTATAAAAAAGAATTGAAATTGTGTTTTTTCCATGTATTAGATTTAAATTTTTGTGGTTTTGAGAAAATGAAAAGAAATTCCTTTTTTCCTTGTATTACACTTCAATTCAATTTTTTTTATGTTTGTGGAAATCTATAAGAACGGAGTTATTTGCACGTATTGGACTTCATTTTTGGGGTTTTGTAAAACACAATACAAATAATGTTTTTTCCATGTATTAGATTAACTTTTTTGTGGTTTTGAGAAAACAACAAGAGATTGCTTTTCTCCGTGTATTACACTTCAATTCAATTTTTTATGTTTTTGTTGAAATCGAAAACAAAGGAGTTATTTCCACATAAACGAATTCCATTTTTTTGATTTTGTAAATGACAATACAAATTGCCTTTTTTCGATGTTAGATTTAAATTTTTGTGATTTCGAGAAAAAACATGTGATTGCTTTTTTCCATTTATTACACTTCAATTCAATTTTTTTTGTTTTCGTCCAAATTTATTACAAGTGAGTTATTTTCACGTATTAGATTTCATTTTTCGTGGTTGTGTAAATAGCAATACAAATAGTATTCTTCACATGTATTAGATTGAAATTTTTGGAGCTTTTGAGAAAACAACAAGAGATTGATTTTTTCAATGTATTACACTTCTGATCGATTTTTTTTATTTTTTGTGGAAATCTAGAACAATGGAGTTATTTCCACGTATGAGATTTTATTTTTTTCGATTTTATAAAAAAAACAATAGGAATTATCTTTTATCCATGTAGTAGATTCAATTTTTGTGTGGTTTAGCGAAATCAACAAGATATTACTTTTTTCCATTTATTACACTTCAATTCGATTTTTTTTTTTTCGTCCAAATTTATTACAAGAGAGTTATTTTCACGTATTAGATTTCATTTTTTGTGGTTGTGTAAATAACAATACAAATAGTATTCTTCACATGTATTAGATTGAAATTTTCGGGGCTTTTGAGAAAACAACAAGAGATTGATTTTTTCAATGTATTACACTTCTTGTCGATTTTTTTTATTTTTGTGAAAATCTACAACAATGGAGTTATTTCCACGTATGAGATTTAAAATTTTTTCGGTTTTATAAAAAAAAACAATAGGAATTATCTTTTATCCATGTTGTAGATTCAATTTTTTTATTGTTTGGCGAAATCAACAAGATATTACTTTTTTTCATGTATTATAATTCAATTCGATTTTTTATGTTTTTGTGGAAATCTATAAGAGCGGTGTTATTTCCACATATTGGATTTCAATTTTTCGGGTTTTGTAAATAAAAATACGAATTGGGTTTTATCGATGTTAGATTTAATTTTTTGTGGTTTTGAGAAAACAACAAGAGATTGCTTTTTTCGATTTGTTACACTTCAATTCGATTTTTTTTGTATTTGTGCATTATTATAAGGGAGTTATTTCCGCGTATTAGATTTCTTTTTCTGTGGTTGTGTAAATGACAATACAAATATTGTTTTATCGGTGTATTAGATTAAAAATTTCGTGGTTTTGAGAAAACAACGAGAGATGGATTTTTTCAATGTATTACACTTCTATTCGATTTTTTTTTTTTTTTTGGAAATCTATAACAACGGAGTTATTTCGACGTATTCGATTCCATTTTTTCGGTTATGTAAATAACGGTACAAATTGTCTTTTTTCGATGTAAAATTAAAATTTTTGCAATTTTGAGAAAACAAAAAGAGATTGCTTGTTTCCATGTATTACACATCTTTTCGATTTTTTTTCGTTTTAGTCCAAATCTATTACAAGGGAGTTATTTTCACGTATTAGATTTTATTTTTTGCGGTTATGTAAATAACAATACAAATACAGTTTTTTCCATGTATTAGATTAAAATTTTTGTGGTTTTGACAAAACAACAAGAGATTGATTTTTTCAATGTATTACACTTGTATTCGATTTTTTCTATTTTTGTGGAAATCTATAACAACGGAGTTATTTCCACGTATGAGATTTTATTTTTTTCGGTGTATAAAAAAGAATTGAAATTGTGTTTTTTCCATGTATTAGATTTAAATTTTTGTGGTTTTGAGAAAATGAAAAGAAATTCCATTTTTCCTTGTATTACACTTCAATTCAATTTTTTTTATGTTTGTGGAAATCTATAAGAACGGAGTTATTTGCACGTATTGGACTTAATATTTTGGGGTTTTGTAAAACACAATACAAATAATGTTTTTTCCATGTATTAGATTAACTTTTTTGTGGTTTTGAGAAAACAACAAGAGATTGCTTTTCTCCGTGTATTACACTTCAATTCAATTTTTTATGTTTTTGTTGAAATCGAAAACAAAGGAGTTATTTCCACATAAACGAATTCCATTTTTTTGATTTTGTAAATGACAATACAAATTGCCTTTTTTCGATGTTAGATTTAAATTTTTGTGATTTCGAGAAAAAACATGTGATTGCTTTTTTCCATTTATTACACTTCAATTCGATTCTTTTTGTTTTCGTCCAAATTTATTACAAGAGAGTTATTTTCACGTATTAGATTTCATTTTTCGTGGTTGTGTAAATGGCAATACAAATAGTATTCTTCACATGTATTAGATTGAAATTTTTGGAGCTTTTGAGAAAACAACAAGAGATTGATTTTTTCAATGTATTACACTTCTGATCGATTTTTTTTATTTTTTGTGGAAATCTAGAACAATGGAGTTATTTCCACGTATGAGATTTTATTTTTTTCGATTTTATAAAAAAAACAATAGGAATTATCTTTTATCCATGTAGTAGATTCAATTTTTGTGTGGTTTAGCGAAATCAACAAGATATTACTTTTTTCCATTTATTACACTTCAATTCGATTTTTTTTGTTTTCGTCCAAATTTATTACAAGAGAGTTATTTTCACGTATTAGATTTCATTTTTTGTGGTTGTGTAAATAACAATACAAATAGTATTCTTCACATGTATTAGATTGAAATTTTCGGGGCTTTTGAGAAAACAACAAGAGATTGATTTTTTCAATGTATTACACTTCTTGTCGATTTTTTTTATTTTTGTGAAAATCTACAACAATGGATTTATTTCCACGTATGAGATTTTAAATTTTTCGGTTTTATAAAAAAAACAATAGGAATTATCTTTTATCCATGTTGTAGATTCAATTTTTTTATTGTTTGGCGAAATCAACAAGATATTACTTTTTTTCATGTATTATAATTCAATTCGATTTTTTATGTTTTTGTGGAAATCTATAAGAGCGGTGTTATTTCCACATATTGGATTTCAATTTTTCGGGTTTTGTAAATAAAAATACGAATTGGGTTTTATCGATGTTAGATTTAATTTATTGTGGTTTTGAGAAAACAACAAGAGATTGCTTTTTTCGATTTGTTACACTTCAATTCGATTTTTTTTGTATTTGTGCATTATTATAAGGGAGTTATTTCCGCGTATTAGATTTCTTTTTCTGTGGTTGTGTAAATGACAATACAAATATTGTTTTATCGGTGTATTAGATTAAAAATTTCGTGGTTTTGATAAAACAACGAGAGATGGATTTTTTCAATGTATTACACTTCTATTCGATTTTTTTTTGTTTTTTTGGAAATCTATAACAACGGAGTTATTTCGACGTGTATTCGATTCCATTTTTTCGGTTATGTAAATAACAGTACAAATTGTCTTTTTTCGATGTAAAATTAAAATTTTTGCAATTTTGAGAAAACAAAAAGAGATTGCTTGTTTCCATGTATTACACATCTTTTCGATTTTTTTCGTTTGAGTCCAAATCTATTAGAAGGGAGTTATTTTCACGTATTAGATTTTATTTTTTGCGGTTATGTAAATAACAATACAAATACAGTTTTTTCCATGTATTAGATTAAAATTTTTGTGGTTTTGACAAAACAACAAGAGATTGATTTTTTCAATGTATTACACTTGTATTCGATTTTTTCAATTTTTGTGGAAATCTATAACAACGGAGTTATTTCCACGTATGAGATTTTATTTTTTTCGGTGTATAAAAAAGAATTGAAATTGTGTTTTTTCCATGTATTAGATTTAAATTTTTGTGGTTTTGAGAAAATGAAAAGAAATTCCATTTTTCCTTGTATTACACTTCAATTCAATTTTTTTTATGTTTGTGGAAATCTATAAGAACGGAGTTATTTGCACGTATTGCACTTCATTTTTTGGGGTTTTGTAAAACACAATACAAATAATGTTTTTTCCATGTATTAGATTAACTTTTTTGTGGTTTTGAGAAAACAACAAGAGATTGCTTTTCTCCGTGTATTACACTTCAATTCAATTTTTTATGTTTTTGTTGAAATCGAAAACAAAGGAGTTATTTCCACATAAAAGAATTCCATTTTTTTGATTTTGTAAATGACAATACAAATTGCCTTTTTTCGATGTTAGATTTAAATTTTTGTGATTTCGAGAAAAAACATGTGATTGCTTTTTTCCATTTATTACACTTCAATTCGATTTTTTTTGTTTTCGTCCAAATTTATTACAAGAGAGTTATTTTCACGTATTAGATTTCATTTTTCGTGGTTGTGTAAATAGCAATACAAATAGTATTCTTCACATGTATTAGATTGAAATTTTTGGAGCTTTTGAGAAAACAACAAGAGATTGATTTTTTCAATGTATTACACTTCTGATCGATTTTTTTATTTTTGTGGAAATCTAGAACAATGGAGTTATTTCCACGTATGAGATTTTATTTTTTTGGATTTTATAAAAAAAACAATAGGAATTATCTTTTATCCATGTAGTAGATTCAATTTTTGTGTGGTTTAGCGAAATCAACAAGATATTACTTTTTTCCATTTATTACACTTCAATTCGATTTTTTTTGTTTTCGTCCAAATTTATTACAAGAGAGTTATTTTCACGTATTAGATTTCATTTTTTGTGGTTGTGTAAATAACAATACAAATAGTATTCTTCACATGTATTAGATTGAAATTTTCGGGGCTTTTGAGAAAACAACAAGAGATTGATTTTTTGAATGTATTACACTTCTTGTCGATTTTTTTTATTTTTGTGAAAATCTACAACAATGGAGTTATTTCCACGTATGAGATTTTAAATTTTTCGGTTTTATAAAAAAAACAATTGGAATTATCTTTTATCCATGTTGTAGATTCAATTTTTTTATTGTTTGGCGAAATCAACAAGATATTACTTTTTTTCATGTATTATAATTCAATTCGATTTTTTATGTTTTTGTGGAAATCTATAAGAGCGGTGTTATTTCCACATATTGGATTTCAATTTTTCGGGTTTTGTAAATAAAAATACGAATTGGGTTTTATCGATGTTAGATTTAATTTTTTGTGGTTTTGAGAAAACAACAAGAGATTGCTTTTTTCGATTTGTTACACTTCAATTCGATTTTTTTTGTATTTGTGCATTATTATAAGGGAGTTATTTCCGCGTATTAGATTTCTTTTTCTGTGGTTGTGTAAATGACAATACAAATATTGTTTTATCGGTGTATTAGATTAAAAATTTCGTGGTTTTGAGAAAACAACGAGAGATGGATTTTTTCAATGTATTACACTTCTATTCGATTTTTTTTTGTTTTTTTGGAAATCTATAACAACGGAGTTATTTCGACGTATTCGATTCCATTTTTTCGGTTATGTAAATAACAGTACAAATTGTCTTTTTTCGATGTAAAATTAAAATTTTTGCAATTTTGAGAAAACAAAAAGAGATTACCTGTTTCCATGTATTACACATCTTTTTGATTTTTTTCGTTTGAGTCCAAATCTATTACAAGGGAGTTATTTTGACGTATTAGATTTTATTTTTTGCGGTTATGTAAATAACAATACAAATACAGTTTTTTCCATGTATTAGACTAAAATTTTTGTGGTTTTGACAAAACAACAAGAGATTGATTTTTTCAATGTATTACACTTGTATTCGATTTTTTCTATTTTTGTGGAAATCTATAACAACGGAGTTATTTCCACGTATGAGATTTTATTTTTTTCGGTGTATAAAAAAGAATTGAAATTGTGTTTTTTCCACGTATTAGATTTAAATTTTTGTGGTTTTGAGAAAATGAAAAGAAATTCCTTTTTTCCTTGTATTACACTTCAATTCATTTTTTTTTATGTTTGTGGAAATCTATAAGAACGGAGTTATTTGCACGTATTGGACTTAATTTTTTGGGGTTTTGTAAAACACAATACAAATAATGTTTTTTCCATGTATTAGATTAACTTTTTTGTGGTTTTGAGAAAACAACAAGAGATTGCTTTTCTCCGTGTATTACACTTCAATTCAATTTTTTATGTTTTTGTTGAAATCGAAAACAAAGGAGTTATTTCCACATAAAAGAATTCCATTTTTTTGATTTTGTAAATGACAATACAAATTGCCTTTTTTCGATGTTAGATTTAAATTTTTTTGATTTCGAGAAAAAACATGTGATTGCTTTTTTCCATTTATTACACTTCAATTCGATTTTTTTTGTTTTCGTCCAAATTTATTACAAGAGAGTTATTTTCACGTATTAGATTTCATTTTTCGTGGTTGTGTAAATAGCAATACAAATAGTATTCTTCACATGTATTAGATTGAAATTTTTGGAGCTTTTGAGAAAACAACAAGAGATTGATTTTTTCAATGTATTACACTTCTGATCGATTTTTTTTATTTTTGTGGAAATCTAGAACAATGGAGTTATTTCCACGTATGAGATTTTATTTTTTTCGATTTTATAAAAAAAACAATAGGAATTATCATTTATCCATGTAGTAGATTCAATTTTTGTTTGGTTTAGCGAAATCAACAAGATATTACTTTTTTCCATTTATTACACTTCAATTCGATTTTTTTTGTTTTCGTCCAAATTTATTACAAGAGAGTTATTTTCACGTATTAGATTTCATTTTTCGTGGTTGTGTAAATAGCAATACAAATAGTATTCTTCACATGTATTAGATTGAAATTTTTGGAGCTTTTGAGAAAACAACAAGAGATTGATTTTTTCAATGTATTACACTTCTGATCGATTTTTTTATTTTTGTGGAAATCTAGAACAATGGAGTTATTTCCACGTATGAGATTTTATTTTTTTGGATTTTATAAAAAAAAACAATAGGAATTATCTTTTATCCATGTAGTAGATTCAATTTTTGTGTGGTTTAGCGAAATCAACAAGATATTACTTTTTTCCATTTATTACACTTCAATTCGATTTTTTTTGTTTTCGTCCAAATTTATTACAAGAGAGTTATTTTCACGTATTAGATTTCATTTTTTGTGGTTGTGTAAATAACAATACAAATAGTATTCTTCACATGTATTAGATTGAAATTTTCGGGGCTTTTGAGAAAACAACAAGAGATTGATTTTTTCAATGTATTACACTTCTTGTCGATTTTTTTTATTTTTGTGAAAATCTACAACAATGGAGTTATTTCCACGTATGAGATTTTAAATTTTTCGATTTTATAAAAAAAATAATAGGAATTATCTTTTATCCATGTTGTAGATTCAATTTTTTTATGGTTTGGCGAAATCAACAAGATATTACTTTTTTTCATGTATTATAATTCAATTCGATTTTTTATGTTTTTGTGGAAATCTATAAGAGCGGTGTTATTTCCACATATTGGATTTCAATTTTTCGGGTTTTGTAAATAAAAATACGAATTGGGTTTTATCGATGTTAGATTTAATTTTTTGTGGTTTTGAGAAAACAACAAGAGATTGCTTTTTTCGATTTGTTACACTTCAATTCGATTTTTTTTGTATTTGTGCATTATTATAAGGGAGTTATTTCCGCGTATTAGATTTCTTTTTCTGTGGTTGTGTAAATGACAATACAAATATTGTTTTATCGGTGTATTAGATTAAAAATTTCGTGGTTTTGAGAAAACAACGAGAGATGGATTTTTTCAATGTATTACACTTCTATTCAATTTTTTTTTGTTTTTTTGGAAATCTATAACAACGGAGTTATTTCGACGTATTCGATTCCATTTTTTCGGTTATGTAAATAACAGTACAAATTGTCTTTTTTCGATGTAAAATTAAAATTTTTGCAATTTTGAGAAAACAAAAAGAGATTGCCTGTTTCCATGTATTACACATCTTTTCGATTTTTTCGTTTGAGTCGAAATCTATTACAAGGGAGTTATTTTCACGGATTAGATTTTATTTTTTGCGGTTATGCAAATAACAATACAAATACAGTTTTTTCCATGTATTAGACTAAAATTTTTGTGGTTTTGACAAAACAACAAGAGATTGATTTTTTCAATGTATTACACTTGTATTCGATTTTTTCTATTTTTGTGGAAATCTATAACAACGGAGTTATTTCCACGTATGAGATTTTATTTTTTTCGGTGTATAAAAAAGAATTGAAATTGTGTTTTTTCCATGTATTAGATTTAAATTTTTGTGGTTTTGAGAAAATGAAAAGAAATTCCTTTTTTCCTTGTATTACACTTCAATTCAATTTTTTTTATGTTTGTGGAAATCTATAAGAACGGAGTTATTTGCACGTATTGGACTTAATTTTTTGGGGTTTTGTAAAACACAATACAAATAATGTTTTTTCCATGTATTAGATTAAGTTTTTTGTGGTTTTGAGAAAACAACAAGAGATTGCTTTTCTCCGTGTATTACACTTCAATTCAATTTTTTATGTTTTTGTTGAAATCGAAAACAAAGGAGTTATTTCCACATAAAAGAATTCCATTTTTTTGATT